>KQ999038.1:122389-139582 GCA_001598015.1 Dorcoceras hygrometricum
GTAGGGGTCGATGCTTCGTTGTCGAGGATTCACCGCTCGCCTTTGTGCGTGGATATCCTATGCTATCTGAGGAGATAATAGTGTGATAAATCTCTGGCCAGAGTACTAGATGTGTTTTAGGTAAATGGGTTTACCTAGTAACACACGCGATGTCACTATTTTATCTCTGAGATGTATGCATGATTATTGGATCTCTAGCGACTCTCGATTTACCAATGGTCGTTGATCTGATCGGGATATATGTGTTGAAAGGATCGTACTGTACGCTAACCATGACCAACTGGTTCTTGCAGGCACTATCAGTGATACCTAGGGATCATGGGGCGATGTTACTAGGCGCTTTACCATGATCCGATGGGCTAGTCCGAAAATGTAGTTTCGGAGTCACACATGTTGTGGGCCCACGGCTAGCTGTACCCTGAACCATTGAGGGTCACACATGTACTGGTTTCACGATTTTCGCACGGAAACTGAGCTCAATTTGTTGAGAATAGGATGAGGAAGGATGGAAGTGCGACTTCCTAAAAGTCAACAGGGGTCAAAATGCAATTTCCCCAAAGTTTGGGCTAGTTTGACTATCCTTGAAACTTGCAGGGGCTAAACTGTAATTTTGGACTAGGTGGTCTGAAAAATTGTTTTCGCATCATAATACTCAGTTTTGTAAACTATGTAGATCGGTCCGATCTGATCGTCAATTGGGATTATGATGAAGCCACGGTGATAGACTTGAACCGAATGTTCATATGGACCTGGGCCCGCCCCAGGCCCATTGGGCTGGTCCAAGCCCATCACATGTCTATATATATATATGCTTGGCTAGGGTTACATACACAATTACTCTACACTCCAAACCCTAGAGCACTAGCCGCCCCTCTCCCTCCATTCTCCCTCACGGCCGCCGCCCACCTTGCGTCGCCGCCCGTCGGCCGTCGCCCGCCGTCGTCCGTTGCCGTCGTGGTTGGACTTGTTCCGACCACCTCGACGAGGAGATTCCGTCCATGATAAATTCGTCACGTTTTCTAGTGCAGACTGACGAAGGAGTCGTGATTCCAGTCGTGGACCGGATTAGGAGAACGACAACCACCAACCGTTGAAGTGCCAATTTCCTCGTGAAATTGGTCGGAGCCTGGCGCCTAGACGCCAGCAAGGTACCAAATCTAAACACCCAATGGATGTTTATTGTTGATTTATGTTATGTATTGACCGTTTCCGGTGCAAATTTTTAAATCTTCCGCTGCACCTCGAGAACGGGATCCGGATCCGCCGCTGCGCCAACAGACGGTTCAGATGAAGCTCGGGACTAGAGATTGGATTTGTGTTTTCTAAGGAAGACCATAATCCGTGTGAAGTCATTTTTGTCCCTTGATTAATTTCGATCGGACGGCCAATACGATTAGCTCGAGGCTTGAGGAGCCGCTTAGCGTTCCCAAGATGATCTGCACCACTCACTGAGATGAAGATCTAACGGCGGTATGTTCCCGAATTTCCTATGAATACCTGGCTCCTTCTCGTTCATTTATACTTTCTCTTTTTTCAGCATCGAAATTCTGTCAAAATTTCCACTCGCTCCCGATCTTTCCAGTCGTTATTACTATTTCCCGATCTTTTTTCTTCGTAAGTTCTCCAATTTATCTTCTAATAGGAATGTCTCCCCTGACAGTAGCGTGGTTAGGAGAGTTGCAGAGTCATTAGATTCTCCCTCACCTTCGGGGGTTAGGAATGAAGGTGAGGAGGTCCCGAGCTCCATAGATATTCATAGAGCTCGGATGCTTAGGATTGCCCATGATGAGGCGCACAGAGATGTCCCTGGTACGAGGTTAAGGCCTCTACCCTTAGAGAGTCCGATATTTCTTTACTTAAGGAGAAGGCAGGGATATCCGTGCTATATGAGGTAGTAATACCCCGTGTTGAGTCCCGAGCTCATCGTCCTCCGCCCGGCTTTCATACCTTCTATATAAATCAGATAGATAGGGGTCTTAGATGTATTCATGCTCAATGGTGGTGCTGTCTCTTGGAAGAGTTCCAAGCAAGACACCATTGCGGATTCAACCACTGAGGCTGAGTACATCGCAGCATCAGCTGCTGCTAAAGAGGCGGTTTGGATAAGGAATTTCGTCCAAGAGTTGGACGTGATCCCTGAAGAAGTTGGTCCAGTCCCGATGTACTGCGACAACACGGGTGCCGTTGCGCAAGCAAAGGAGCCTAGGTCTCACCAAATATCCAAACATATACTGAGGAAATACCACATAATCCGGGATATTGTGGCTAGAGGTGACATAGCAGTCGAGAGAGTCACCTCTACAGACAACATTGCTGATCCACTTACGAAGCCCTTGCCAGGACCGTTGTTTGAAAAACATCGCGAAACAATGGGACTGCGTCTGATGAGTAGTTGGCTTTAGGGCAAGTGGGAGATTGTTAGAGTAGATGCCCAACTAGCCAACTTGTGGCGTGTCGGTTCTCATTGACTCTTTGTAAAACGATCTTTATTTATGAAATTCGTATTGTTTTATGGCATTCTTGGTCTTCATTATTTTATAATTTTAACAATTGTGTTGGAAAAAGACCTAGAATGCACCATAGTGTATGTTAGATGTGATAGTGGATATGATGGCTATCATGAAACACATCTAATAGTCACTGTGTATTCTGAACTCGTTCCTAGTCGATTGGGCCGTCAAAATGAGGATGAGGCCACCCGAGCTTGAGACTAGCATCTACGATGTGAAGTACCATGTTTCATTGGTAGGGAACATTGTGATGTTCTGAGCATGCAGATGGATAGTGACCTGGTGATCTATCGAACTACCCTCGTTCGGACTTTCCAAGTGGTTACCATTTGTCGAGTGGATAAGTCCGAGGTCTTGGTTGTACAGATTAGCCCTCACTACTCGAAACGTCATTGAGACTCTACATGATAGGTGCGACCCGTTTACCGACTCAGTTGGCGTCATTAGGTGGCGGGATTGGGTGAGGTCCCGATGCATGTAGGAGTCGATGCTTCGTTGTCGAGGATTCACCGCTCGCCTTTGTGCGTGGATATCCTAACTATCTGAGGAGATAATAGTGTGATAAATCTCTGGCCAGAGTACTAGATGTGTTTTAGGTAAATGGGTTTACCTAGTAACACACGCGATGTCACTATTTTATCTCTGAGATGTATGCATGATTATTGGATCTCTAGCGACTCTCGATTTACCAATGGTCGTTGATCTGATCGGGATATATGTGTTGAAAGGATCGTACTGTACGCTAACCATGACCAACTGGTTCTTGCAGGCACTATCAGTGATACCTAGGGCGCCCGCCGCCGTCCGTTGCCGTCGTGGTTGGACTTGTTCCGACCACCTCGACGAGGAGATTCCGTCCATGATAAATTCGTCACGTTTTCTAGTGCAGACTGACGAAGGAGTCGTGATTCCAGTCGTGGACCGGATTAGGAGAACGACAACCACCAACCGTTGAAGTGCCAATTTCCTCGTGAAATTGGTCGGAGCCTGGCGCCTAGACGCCAGCAAGGTACCAAATCTAAACACCCAATGGATGTTTATTGTTGATTTATGTTATGTATTGACCGTTTCCGGTGCAAATTTTTAAATCTTCCGCTGCACCTCGAGAACGGGATCCGGATCCGCCGCTGCGCCAACAGACGGTTCAGATGAAGCTCGGGACTAGAGATTGGATTTGTGTTTTCTAAGGAAGACCATAATCCGTGTGAAGTCATTTTTGTCCCTTGATTAATTTCGATCGGACGGCCAATACGATTAGCTCGAGGCTTGAGGAGCCGCTTAGCGTTCCCAAGATGATCTGCACCACTCACTGAGATGAAGATCTAACGGCGGTATGTTCCCGAATTTCCTATGAATACCTGGCTCCTTCTCGTTCATTTATACTTTCTCTTTTTTCAGCATCGAAATTCTGTCAAAATTTCCACTCGCTCCCGATCTTTCCAGTCGTTATTACTATTTCCCGATCTTTTTTCTTCGTAAGTTCTCCAATTTATCTTCTAATAGGAATGTCTCCCCTGACAGTAGCGTGGTTAGGAGAGTTGCAGAGTCATTAGATTCTCCCTCACCTTCGGGGGTTAGGAATGAAGGTGAGGAGGTCCCGAGCTCCATAGATATTCATAGAGCTCGGATGCTTAGGATTGCCCATGATGAGGCGCACAGAGATGTCCCTGGTACGAGGTTAAGGCCTCTACCCTTAGAGAGTCCGATATTTCTTTACTTAAGGAGAAGGCAGGGATATCCGTGCTATATGAGGTAGTAATACCCCGTGTTGAGTCCCGAGCTCATCGTCCTCCGCCCGGCTTTCATACCTTCTATATAAATCAGATAGATAGGGGTCTTAGATTTCCTATTCCTAAATTATTTCACGTTTATGTAGCCATCTCGAGGTCAGTCCTAGCCAACTAACCCCGAACTCCTTTACCTCCCTGCTTTCCTTAGGTATTTTACTAAAGTACTTCAGAATCCCTCTCTCGACCTATACCCTGATGCGACTCATCCAAATTAAGAAGTTAGGTCTTGGGAAATTTTGTATTTCCAATAAGAAAGAGTTAGGGTTTATAGGCGGCAACCCGAGTTCCCACAAAGGGGGGAGAGTCGATATTTTTTCATTAAGCGCATCTCAAGCAGGAAAAACTCATGGGGCTGTGACATGTCGTGGCGGGATGATGCCTATACTCTGTCTCCCTCAACCCCTGAACAGGCACCCGACATGACCAAATTCCTCGAGGTTATGAGCGAAAAGTGTTTCAATGCACAGGAGTTAATCGAGGAAGACCTCCTGTGTCACTTTAGTTTTAGTGGGAAAAAGGTTCAACTGGTTGGGAATTTAGGTAACTCCATTTGTCTTTTACACTGCTTTTAGTTGTTCCGAGATCTGACCTGTTAACCCATGTTTCATCTTGGCAGACGACAGGATGACAAATGCTGAAATGATTAAGTCCCTGAAGGAGAGAAAAGCCAACCCGGAAGGAACTTCCAGCTCCCACCGTCCGAGCAAAGGGAAGAGGAAAGCCTCTTCAGAGGGAGGGGAGAGGCGTAAGAAGCGCCATCACGAGGAGCAAACCACGGAGTCTACTCGGGCAATAGTCCCCAAGGACCCGATGGGTGAGCTGTCAGGCACGGCCCGTAAAGCCCCCGAGCAGATCGAGCAGCAATCCATCGAGGTGCCTTATTCTGGATACCTGGGAAATCTCTTTTGTGGCCAAACCATCCAGCCCTACATCGCTGGACTTTCGTCGCTTAGTCCCCGACCAAGATTTTGACCTAGTGAGGGGAAACCCTGACCTCAAGGCCCTTGAAGCCGCATGCCTTCATTTTATGCAGGTAGGTATCAGTTTGAGGTTGTACCTATTTATTCCAACGTCCATGCTAATTATTATGTCTATGCAGACCTTGGTATGGACTGGGGAGGCAGCGAATCGCCTCACCCAAGCACATGATGAGGTTGTTATGACTAGATGTGAGGATTGAGAAATTGTTTTAGTGATTAATTGTTTTGATTTGGGATTAATCACGTGTGTTTTGAGGAATTTACGAAAGGATTGAAGTTCCTACTGATTTCGAATGTTGCGTTGAATTGTGGAGATTTTATCGTAGCAAATTTTGGTGCAAAGCTGTTGATAGCAAGTTACTGTAGCTCCTGCTGGTGGAATTGGAATCAGCAGATATGGTGACATCAGCATGACGCATGAAGATCTGCTGGCTTTGGTGCGAATTGAAGTTGCTGCTGGCAGACATCGCGCGTAGCGTGAGATTGAGCGAGGAAGTGACGCGTGTTAGTCAACATTTTGGAGCGTTGACTATTAGTTTCAGCAGATGCGCTTGTGAAAGAGATCAGCAGATGGTTTGAGAGCTATTCGCAAGAGCTGTCGATAGATATGATGACGTAGGCGTGATGTATCCATTGCTGCTGGTAGTAATTGCGTAGAGTGTAATGAGATTCCGATTTAAAGGCAAATTGGCTCCTAGATTCGTTGGTCCCATTGAGATTATCGAGCGGATTGGACAGTTGGCTTATAGACTGAGGCTGCCCGAGGAGTTAGCCGCGATGCATGACGTGTTTCATGTGTCAATGTTGAGAAAATATGAGCCGGATCCGTCCCACGTTTTGAGAACTGACGAAGTTGAGCTGGATTCTGCCTTGAGTTATGTGAATATTCGGTGCAGATCCTGGATAGGAAGGAGAAACAGCTGAGGAACAAGATTATTCCGTTGGTGATGGTCCAATGGAGCAAGCATGGCCGAGAAGAAGCAACCTGGGAAGTTGAGGAGAAGATGAGGCAGGAATGGCCTCACCTGTTTGAGCGCTGAGATTGCATAATTTCCAGGTAAATCTTTGATTTTGCTTCGAATTTTGGTGCTGATTTGCATGTTTGATGTGTTCTTCCCTGTGTCTGCCTTTGATTTCGAGGACGAAATATCTTAAGTTGGGGAGAATGTGAGGATTGAGAATTTGATTTAGTGATTAATTGTTTTGATTTGGGATTAATCACGTGTGTTTTGAGGAATTTGCGAAAGGATTGAAGTTCCTGCTAATTTCGAATGTTGCGTTGAATTTTGGAGATTTTATATTAGCAATTTTGGTGCAAAGCTGTTAATAGCAAGTTACTGTAGCTCCTGCTGGTGGAATTGGAATCAGCAGATATGGTGACATCAGCATGACGCATGAAGATCTGCTGGCTTTGGTGCGAATTGAAGTTGCAGCTGGCAGACATCGCGCGTAGCGTGAGATTGAGCGAGGAAGTGACGCGTGTTAGTCAATATTTTGGAGCGTTGACTATTAGTTTCAGCAGATGCGCTTGTGAAAAGAGATCAGCAGATGGTTTGAGAGCTATTCGCAAGAGCTATCGATAGATATGATGACGTAGGCGTGACGTATCCATTGCTGCTGGTAGTAATTGCGTTGTTTTGGTTACTGCTGATCAGCAGGCGCGCTTTTGCAAGAGCGTTGGGAAGCGACGTCGTTTGATTAAGTGAAAACGCTGCATTTTGGAGCTTTGTGTTTGGAGATCAGCAGTTGGCAGATTTGCTTACGTATATGAAATGACGTCGTTTGATTTAGTAGATGCGTCGTCATTTTGAGTGTTTTCTCGCGACCAGCAGATAGATTGCTTGTAGAGAGAGCTGTTATCAGCTCTTGGTTGTTTTGCTTGCGCGAGAGCTGTTGTCTGCTGATGGTTGCTACGGCGTCGTTTAGATAAGTTGGAACGGTGTCGTTTTGTAGCGTTTTCGTGCGATTGTTGTTTAGTCGTTGCTGCTGATTTTACGAAATGAAAAGGGAAGATTGCTGCTGATAGAGGGATTTATATTTTTTGATTGATACTTGTTGTGTGGGAATTGAATCGACTCGTATTTTATTATTGCTATTTTGAATGTATGATTTGAAGTTCAGGCCCATGGTATTTCGAAAAATTTTTAAGCCCTAATTTTAAGCTTCCGTGTTTATGCGCTTATTGTGTGTTAATTGTTAGTAATTAGCACGGGGCCTGACACTAGACGTTCCAAGGATGGAGTGCTCGGGCGCCATAATGACCTAATGAAACAGCTCGAGGAGATACGAGCTCAAAAGGATGGAGAAAAGGGGTCATTACTGCTCGAGCTAGAGGCGACCCGAGATGAAGTCCAATCATCCAAGGCCCAAGCGCAGACTCTCGAGGCCCGACTTCTACATTCCGAGGAGGAGAAGGGAACTCTTCAAGCTGAGGTGGAGAGACTAAAAGGAGAGGTAGAGAACTCTTGAAAGCTCGAGAAGGAGAAGTTCCTTCAGTCCAAAGAGTTTGATACTCTGTGCTTAGGGAGAGCCTCGATCTTCTTTGAGGAGGGTTTCAATGGATGCTCGGACCAATTCAAGGCCAAAGACTATTCTGAAGAGGAGCACCAACCCTGTTCCTCGACGTGGAGCAGGCTTTGGCAGATATGCCTGAAGAGTCTAATGAGGGTAGCTCTGACCAAGAGGATGTTCCCCCCTCCTATGTTTTTTCTCTTTTTTTTGTACTTATCCCACTTTTAATAAAATCAAATCGTTCTCCTTTACTTATGTCTATTTTAATTCGATTACTGTCGCTTATGCATATCTGAATGTGAAGGGAACTATCCCGAATAACTTGAAATTAAGTTAACGTATTTAAAGAACGCCTAGTAGATTTTCTCGAGGTAGCTTAGAGTCTTACAGTGAGATTTGTCTAAGTGTGAGAGGGTGATATCCGGGGCGGGTTAGACTTATATACCGAGCTGGTCAGGCTTATATGCCAACCAGAGTTGGGCTTATGTGTCGAGCTGGTCGGGCTTTGTGCCAACAAGAGTTGAGCTTATGTGCCGAGTTGGTCGAACTTGGTGCCAACGAGATTTGGGCTTATGTGCCGAGCTGGTCGGGCTTTGTGCCAACGAGAGTTGGGCTTATGTGTCGAGCTGGTCGGACTTGGTGCCAACAAAAATTGGGCTTATGTGCCGAGCTGGTCGGGCTTAATGTGCCGAGCTGGTCGGACTTTGTGCCCACGATAGTTGGGCTTATGTGCCGAGCTGGTCGGACTTTGTGCCAACGATATGTGCCGATCTGGTCAGACTTGGTGCCAACAAGAGTTGGGCTTATGTGCCGAGCTGGTCGGGCTTAATGTGCCAAGCTGGTCGGACTTTGTGCCAACGATAGTTGGGCTTACGTGCCGAGCTGGTTGGGCTTAATGTGCCGAGCTAGTCGGACTTTGTGCCAAAGATAGTTGGGCTTATGTGGCAAACTGGTCGGGCTTAATGTGCCGAGCTGGTCGGGCTTTGTGCCAACGATAGTTGGGCTTATGTGTCGAGCTGGTCGGGCTTTTTCGTGTACTCGAGAAGGATCACTACTCGAGGTGTTACCAGATCTTTCTTTAGAGAAAATTTTTCCATTTCCTGAGATAAGCCTTTTTTACAAAGACAAATTTTAAGCATAATATCTTCGAAGATGTATGATATTCCAGGGCCTTTGGGTTCTTTTTCCCATCGCATCTTCTAAATAATAGGCGGTGATGCCTGCCTTCTCCACAATCTTAAATGGCCCCTCGTACTTAGGATCAAGCTTCCCCTATCCCCTTGATGTTGAATCTTCTTCCAAACCAGGTATCCTATCTCATATCTTCGAGGTCGGACCCTTTTGTTGTAGGCTTGGATCATTCTCTTTTGATAAGCTGACAGTCATACCTCGGCCCGAGCTCTTATCTCCTCAAGATGGTCCAGTTAGAGGCTTCGGATTTCATCATTGTCTCTACCGTATTCTGTAACCCTGAGGCTATCTTGACCAATTTCAGCAGGTAAGAGGGCTTCAGTCCCGTAGACCATGCAGTAGGTGTTTCTCCGGTTCCTACTCAAGCAGTAGTTCGATAGGCCCATAGAACACTAGGTAACTCGTCTACCCATTTCCTTTAGCTGAGCAATCGTGTTTTGAGCTTGTAAAATAGCGATTGGTAACCTCTACGTTCCCGTTACTCAATGGGTAAGACACCGAGGTAAATATCTGTTCAATCTTCATTTCTTTACACCATGCTCGTATCTTCGCCTCGTAGAACTGCCTCCCATTATCTGATATAAGTCTTCGAGGAATCACAAAACGGCAGACAATGTTTTCCACAAAAATTTTATACTTCCGCTTCAGATATTTTTGCCAACGGCTCAGCCTCTACCCATTTGGAAAAATAGTCTATTGCAACCAATAAGAACTTCCTCTGTCCTCTTGTTGGAGGGAAAGGACCTACAATTTCGATGCCCCACTGGTCGAATGGACATGAGGACAGGACTGTTCTCAAGAGTTCGGCAGGCTGTTTTTGTAAATTGGCATGCCTCTGGCAATCACGGCAAGATCGGACAAGAGCTAGGGCATCCTTCTGCATGGTCAGACAGAAAAAACCTGCGAGGAGAGCCTTTCTTGCCAGACCTACGCTTCCAAGGTGGTTCCCACAACATCCCTCATGGATCTCTCTCAGTACATATTTCGCTTCCTAATGGCCTAAACATTTCAAGAGCGGTTTTGAGAAGTATCTTTTGTACAATGTACCATTCAATAGTGCAAAACGGAGAGCCCGAAGTTTGAGTAGTTGAGCCTTTCGAGGATCCTCAGGTAGGACCTGATGAGTGATATACTCATATACTTCATACCGCCAATCCGAGGTGGGTATGCTCTCAGGACCTGTCTCGACCTGGTAAATTTTGATATCAGCTCTTGTCCATGCACTCCTTGTCCCGAGGTTGGCTTGAGAGAACTGGCCATCCGAGCCAATCTATCTGCTTTTTCATTCTCTTCTCGAGGTATCTGTGAAAAGAAAAGTTCAGAGAAATTTTCAGCCATCTTTCTCAGGGCTTCAGCATACTTAATAATCTTTTCATTCTTCACTTCAAATTGGCCATTGCACTGCTGAACCACCAATTGAGAATCAGAATATAGTAGAACTCGGGTAATCCCCATGGTTTTGGCATCTCGGAGTCCGATTAGTAAGGCCTCATACTCTGCTTCATTGTTAGAAGCTTTGAAATCTAGAGTTACGGCCATGCTTGTTTCTTTGCCCCAAGGAGATACTATGATTATTCCGACACCGCTCCCAGATGAGCAGGAAGATCCATCTACATACACTTTCCACTGTTCTTCTTGCTCGAGATGGGTAGTTTCTGCCAGGAAATCAACCAAAGCATGTGCCTTTATAGCTGTTCGGGGTTTGAATTGGAGATCATATTCGCTAAGTTCAGTGACCCATTGGGGTGATGAATGATCTGTCCCAATACAATATTGGTGAGCATAACAATAGGATGAGAGAGGAAATAGGGCCTGAGGCACCGAGTAGTGATAACCAAAGACAGATCTAACTTTTCCTGCGTGGTATAATTTACCTCGGCAGCCTTTAGAGCATGGATAACAAAATAAACAGGTCGGTGATTCTACCCTTCTCCCGAACAAGGACCGAGCTATCAGCCTGTGGTGTGACTGCGAGATATACATATAATAGCTCCCCAGGCTCAGGCTTATTGACTATGGGCAATTCTTTAAGATATTCCTTCAGCTCTTGGAAAGCTCTTTCACTCTGCTCACTCCATTCAAAATTATTTGTCTTGCGAAGTATCTTAAAGAAAGGAAGACTCCGGTCAACGGATCGGGAGATGAATCTGGACAACGCAGCTATCCTCCCCGTTAACCTTTGGTCCTCCTGTACTTTCGAGGAGAGCACATTGAGGCCAGAGCTTGTACCTTTTCAGGATTAGCTTCAATCCTACGTCGGGTAACCATATATCCCAGAAATTTCCCCGTCCTTGCTCCAAATACGCATTTATTAGGGTTTAGTCTGATCTGGTAATCTCGAAGCGTGTGAAAAGTTTCTTCAACATCAGCTATGAAGCTTTCCTCTATCCTCAACTTTATCAAGATATCATCAACATATACCTCGATGTTCCTCCCGATCTGATTTTTGAACACTTTATCCATCAACCTTTGATAAGACGATCCTGCATTCTTCAACCCAAAAAGTATGATGACATAGAAAAATGTCCCGTCTGTCGTGCTGTAACTAACTTTACGTTGGTCTTCCTCAGCCAGGGGAATTTAGTGGTACCCCTGATAAGGATTCAGAAAACTGAGCAATTCATGACCGGAAGTAGAATCGACAAGTTTTTCAATCCTGGGAAGTTGATACAAGTCCTTGGGGCAGGCTTTGTTCACGTCTCGGAAATCTACACACATTCTCCATTTTCCTGCAGCCTTCAATACCAATACTACATTTGACAACCATATGGGGAAATGTAACTCTGTCACGTGCCCAGCTCGGAGCAGATCCCCGACCTGGCTCTTGATCACATCATCTGCCGAAGTGCCTCCTCTTTTGAATAATTGGTCGAGCGTCGGGGAAGACATTTAGCTTATGCTCCATGACTTCCTGCTTAACCCCTTTTAGGTCGGAAGGGTACCAGGCAAATATGTCCTTGTTTTTCTCCAAGCATTGTATTAATTGAATCTGGATGCCCTCCGAGAGAATTTTAGCAATCTTCACGGTCCCAATAGGGGGGACAAGAACAACCTCTTCTTCCTTTCCTCGGTTGTCAATTGAAACTCTTCATCAACCAAATTTACACTCCTGTCAACCCGAGCTCCTGGATAATCATGAGCCCGATCTTTAGAAATTTTCTGCTCAACCCTGACCTCTTCCACATAACACTTTCTTGCCATCTTCCGATCTCCTACTACTTCACCTACAATATCCCCCATCGGGAATTTACTCTTTTGATGCAAAGTCGAGGCCAGTGTCATGGAAGCGACCATAGCTGGCCTTCCCAAATGACATTATAAGAAGAGGGCGCGTCTACTATCGTGAACTCAACAACTCTGGTCTTCCTCTGTTTTCCAGTTCCAAGCGAAAGAGGTAGATGAACTATCCCTACCGACTGTAAGGAGTGACCTGTGAATCTGAACAAGGGTGTCTGCACAGGCTCCATATGACATACACCGAGGTCCATCTGGTCGATAACCCCCTTGAAGAATACGTTAACTGAGCTTCCTGAATCGACAAATACACGAGCGACCTTGTAATTAGCGATCATTGCTTGGATGACCAAAGCATCATTATGTGTTTCTACGTCAGCCGGCAGATCCTCGGATCCAAAACATATGGTGGGCCCAGAGTGCTTATTTTCTATCTCCATGGTTTCCATTCACGAGACATCGCTTTCCTTTCTCGATTGGAATCCCCATCAATGGGTCCTCCTGATATCATTTGGATGATGCCCCGGGGCTGAGGGGATTGTTGCTCTTGTTGGGGACGGCTTGTCTACCCACCCTGAGGTGTGTTTCCCCGAGCTGATCTTCTTTTATTCTGTTGCCAATGCTCTTCTTCCTGAGGCCTCTTCTCCGCCTGGAGCGGTCTATTCCCTACCAATATTTCTCGCACATCGGGATTATTTTGTATAATTCGTTTCAATTCCTGATCTAGATGCCGACATTCCGTGGTAGTGTGACCGTAATCTCTATGAAAATCACAAAACTTATCTGATTTTGGATTTCTCGAGGCCCCGTCACTTCCCCGAGGGATAGTTGAACTATCCCTACCGACTGTAAGGAGTGACCTGTGAATCCGAACAAGGGTGTCTGCATAGGCTCCATATGATATTCACCGAGGTCTATCTGGTCGACAGCCCCCTTGAAGAATACGTTAACTAAGCTTTCTGAATCGACAAATACATGGGCGACCTCATAATTAGCAATAATTACTCGGATGACCAGAGCATCATTATGTGTTTCGACGTCAGCTCACAGATCCTCGGGTCCAAAACATATGGTGGGCCCAGAGTGCTTCTTTTCTATCTCCATGGTTTCCATTCGCCGAGACCTCACTTTCCTTGCTCGATTGGAATCCCCATCAGTGGGTCCTCCTGATATCATCTGGATGATTCCCCGGGCTGAGGGGATTGTTGCTCCTATTGGGGACGTCTTGTCTATCCACCTCGAGGTGTGTTTCCCCGAGCAGATCTTCTTTTATTCTGTTGCCAACGCTCTTCTCCTGAGGCCTATTCTCCGCCTGACGCGGTCTATTCCCTACCAATATTGCTCGCACATCGGGATTATATAATTCGTTCCAATTCCTTATTAGATTCCGACATTCCGTGGTATTGTGACCGTTTAACTGAGCTTTCTGAATCGACAAATACATGGGCGACCTCATAATTAGCGATAATTGCTCGGATGCCCAGAGCATCATTATGTGTTTTGACGTCAGCCGGCAGATCCTCGGGTCCAAAGCATATGGTGGGCCCAGAGTGCTTCTTTTCTATCTCCATGGTTTCCATTCGTCGAGACCTCAATTTCCTTGCTCGATTGGAATCCCCATCAGTGGGTCCTCCTGAGCGGGGCTGAGGGGATTGTACGGCCTGTCTATCCACCTCGAGGTGTGTTTCCCCGAGCAGATCTTCTTTTATTCTGTTGCCAACTCTCTTCTTCCTGAGGCCTCTTCTTCGCCTGAAGCGGTCTATTCCCTACCAATATTGTTCGCACATCGGGATTATTTTGTATAATTCATTCCAATTCCTGATCTAGATGCCGAAATTCCACGGTAGTGTGACCGTAATCTCTATGAAAATCACAAAACTTATCTGATTTTGGATTTCTCGGGGCCCCGTCACTTCCCCGAGGTCGCTGCACCATCTTTCTCCATCACAGATCTCCAAAGCCCTAATTTTACTCATCCTCAAAGGTGTTCGGGCGGCCAGCTGTCCCAAGAACAGAGGAGCTTCCTGCCTAGCCAACCTTGGTTGGACTCTTTCCGCCCGAAAATCCCTACTAGGTTGGGATGTAATTTTCTGCTCAGTCCTCCTTGGTGACTGTACTTCCTCTATATTGACGTATTTCTTGGGCTTGGTGAAGAGTTCATCAAACATTTTCGGAGGTTTCTTGACCAAGGACCTAAAAAAATCACCCCCTTGCAATCCTTGAGTGAATGCCCCAATCAGCATATCGGGTGTAGCAGAGGGTACCTCTATGATAGTTCTATTCGTCGGATGTACTTTCAAAGGCTCTCCTGCTCCTTTTGCTTAACATTAAAGAGGTTCAATGTCATCATCGGCTGCTTCTTACTACTGGCAAACTGGTGGAGGAATTCTTTACTAAAATCTCTAAAGTTTTTAATACTCCCAGCGGGCAAGAGATTGAACCATTGCTGCGCTGACCGGACCAGTGTGGTCAAGAAGACCCGACATTTGAGGGGGTCAGCATATTTGTGGAGGAGGGCAGCATTCTCGAATTGGGACAAGTGTTCTTCAGGGACTCCCATTCCATCATACTCTCCTACATTTGGGAATTTAAAATGCGGAGGGAGCTCGGCCACCAATACCTCAGTCGAGAAAGGTACCTCCCGAGCTGGTGGAGGTGATGGTTCAGTCACCCTCGTTTCCCTCAAGCGGGCCACTTCTTCCCGAAGTCCTCTAATCTCTTCAGCTTGTTGATCAAGGGGGGGTTCGCTTCGGGTCGATTGGCCAAGATTTGTTCTACTGTGGCCGCCACCAACTGAGCTATTTGGGCGGCAGTAAGTGGAGGATTCTCGCACCCTTGGGAGATATTCTCAGTGCGACTTGTTTCTCCCGTTTCCTGATGTCTAGTCGTCATCGGTTGCTTTTTACTACTGGCAAACTGGTGGAGGAATGATTGACTAAAATCTCAAAAGTTTTTAACATTCCCAGCAGGCAAGAGATTGAACCATTGTTGCGCTGATCGGACCAGCGTGGTGAAGAAGACCCGACATTTGATGGGATCAGCCTATTGGTGGAGGAGGGCAGCATTCTCGAATTGGAACAAGTGTTCTTCAGGATCTCTCATTCCATCGTACTCTCGTACATTTGGGAATTTAAAATGCGTAGGGAGCTTGGCCACCAATACCTCAATCGAGAAAGGTACTTCAGCTGGTGGAGGTGGTGGTTCAGTTGTTGGAACACGGTGGCGGATCCGGATCCCACTTCCCGGGGCACAGCGGAAAAACAAAAAATTGCTCGGAAAGTGTTCAATACATTCAAAATAAATCTACAAACATACATAGGGTGTTCATAGATTGCTACCTTGCTGGCGTCTAGGCGCCTGGCTCCAACCAGATTTACAAGAAAACTGGCTCTTCACGGTAGGCGGCGGTAGATCCTCCAATCAGGTCCACGACCGGATACGATCTTCCTCAATCAGCCTGTACTAGAAAGCTGATGGATTTTGGCACGATCGGAAACACCTCTTCACGATGGCCAGAACAAGTCCGGTGAGGGAGCGGCGGCGCGTGAGAAGTGGCGCGGTCGAGAGGGAGGAGAGGTGGAGTGGGGCGGCCGTGTGTGATAGATGGATGCTAGGTTATGAGTTGTGTTGTATTGTAATGAAGCCCTAAGTCTATAATAAGTAGACTGGCAATGGATTTGGACCGGCCCAACGGGCCCGGGTCCAAATGACGATATCCATCACTGCGACTTCATTACAACTCCGATCGTCGATCAGATTGGACCGATCGACTAAGTTTCCAAAACTGAATATTATGATGTGAAAAACCATTTTTCAGATACCTAGTCCAAAATGACCGTTTTGCCCCTCAACAGCGGGAAATCGCAACTTGACCCCTGTTGACTTTTAGGAAGTCGCACTCCCTAAAATCCTCTTCCTATGCTCAACACATTGAGCTCAGTTTCCGTGCGGGAATCATGAATCCAGTACTTTTGTGACCCTCAATGGTTCAGGGATACAGCTAGCCGTGGGCCCGCAACCATTGCGGCTCCGAAATCACAATTTCGGACTTGCCCAACGGATCATGGTAAAGCGCCTAGCAACATCGCGCCACGATCCCCTAGGTATCACTGATAGTGCCTGCAAGAACCAGTTGGTCGTGGTTAGCGTACAGTACGGTCCTTTCAACACATATATCCCGATCAGATCAACGACCATTGGTAAATCGAGAGTCGCTATAGATCCGATAACTATGCATACATCTTGGAGATCAAATAGTGACATCGCGAGTGTTACTAGGTAAACCCATTTACCTAAAATACTTCCAGAGTCGCTATAGATCCGATAACTATGCATACATCTTGGAGATCAAATAGTGACATCGCGAGTGTTACTAGGTAAACCCATTTACCTAAAATACTTCTAGTACTCTGGTCAGAGATTAATACACTATTATCTCTTCAGATAGCATAGGATATCCACGCATGTAAGCGAGCGGTGAATCCTCGACAACGAAGCATGACTCCTACACGCATCGGGACCTCACCCAATCCCGCCGCCTAATGACCCCAAGTGAGTCGGCAAACGGGTCAAAGTGAGACGCCTATCATGTAGAGTCTCAATGACGTTTCGAGTAGTGAGGACTAATCAGTACAACCAAGACCTCGGACTTATCCACTCGACAAATGGTAACCACTTGGAAAGTCCGAACGAGGGTAGTTCGATAGATCACCAGGTCACTATCCATCTGCATGCTCAGAACATCACAATGTTCCCTACCAATGAAACATGGTACTTCGTATCGCAGATGCTAGTCTCAAGCTCGGGCGGACTTATCCTCATTTTGACGGCCCAATCGACTAGGAACGAATTCAGAATGCACAGTGACTATTAGATGTGTTTCATGATAGTCATCATATCCACTATCACATCTAACATATACTATGGTGCATTCTAGGTCTTTATCCAACGCAATTGTTAACATTATATAACACAATG
>KQ999039.1:0-15506 GCA_001598015.1 Dorcoceras hygrometricum
ACGCTAACCACGACCGACTGGTTCTTGCAGGCACTATCAGTGATACCTAGGGGATCATGGGGCGATGTTGCTAGACGCTTTACCATGATCCGTTGGGCAGGTCCGGAATTGTGATTCCGGAGCCACAATGGTTGTGGGCCCACGGCTAGCTGTATCCCTGAACCATTGAGGGTCACACAAGTAATGGATTCGAAATTCCCACACGGATACTCAGCTCAATGTGTTGAGCACGAGAAGAGGATTTCGGGAAGTACGACTTCCTAAAAGTCAACAGGGGTCAAACCGGGATTTGACTCTGTTGAGGGGCAAAACGGTCATTTTGCTATTTGGGGTTTGATAATCTGAAAAATTGTTTTTCACATCATAACATTCAGTTTTGGAAACTGAGTCGATCGGTCCGATCTGATCGGCGATCGGAGCTACGATGAAGTCGCAGCGATAGATATCGTCACTTGGACCCAGGCCCGTTGGACCGGCGCAAGTCTACCTTAAGTCTATTTAATGATGATTATTGGACTTAATGTACATAGACACTTCATAATTGACTCAAATCTCTCAACCCTAACCCTAAGCACACGCCGCCTCTCTCCCTTCTCTCACGCAGCCGCCGTGCGCCGCCGCCGCCGCCGCCAACTTCGCCGGAATTTGTTCCGGCCTAGTTTTTTGTGGAGAATCCGTTCGTGCTGATCTCGTCAGGACTTATAGTGCAGTCTGACGAAGGAATCTCGGATCCAGTCGTGGACCGGATTGGCGTAACTACCGCAATCTACCGAGAAGAGCCGGGTTCTTGAAACACCGGTTGGAGCCAGGCACAAGTGCCAGCGAGGTAACACGCTAAACATCATATGAATGTCGTAGAATGTAGATTGATTTTTCGTATTGATCGCCTCCCGGTTCTATAATTTTGTTCTTCCGCTGCCTGACCGGGGGGCGGATCCGGAACCCCAACACTATGATGGGTAATTGAGTGGCCAGCCCTGAAGATCACGGACCGATGATTTCCACCGGCTGATTCGTTGTGCGTGGTATAGAGTCTCGCCTTTGATTTGCCAGCTGACTCGTTGGCCTATATTGACCGATCTTTGACAGCCCTCATGCATTCATGTTTTGAGATACTGCATGTTTATGAGTTGTTGTTGTCTTAGTGCTCTTCATACTGAGGTTTGACCTCGTATTTCTTTTCCTGCTTTTGTGTTCTTGGGTCTGTGTTACCCATTGCAGGAGTCGCAGGTAATCTGGCTGGGCAGAGTGGAGCTTCAGTTAGTAGATCTCCGTTTGGTTGATTCCCAGTTATTCGTATTATGTATTGAACCAGGGGATGCCCTGAGTTTCTATGTATTTTGGGGATCTGTTACTTGAATTTATTTGCTTACTTGTTTGTTGTTGGATTTGAGTAAATCCTGTTTTGAGTATGTACTATTTTGAATAACGATTTTGAGTTCAAGCCCATGTATTTCGAAAAAATTTTAAGCCCTGTTTTTATGCTTCCGTGATTATGTGCTTAATTGTGATTTAATCTTTGTCGATTAGCATGGGGACTGACAGAAACTCAAGGCATCCCCTGGTTCGATACGTAATACAAACAGACTTGGACTCAACACAACATGGATCTACTAGCTGAATCTCCACTCTGCCCAGCCAGGTTACCTGCAACTCCTGCATTGGGCAACACAGACCCAAGAACACAAAAGCAGGAAAAGAAATACGAGGTCAAACCTTAGTACAAAGACTACTAAGACAACAGCAAAGCATAAACATGTATTGTCTTAAAACATGAAATGCATGAGGGCTGTCAAGAAATTGATCATCTAGGACAACAAGTCAGCTGGCAGTAACAGGCGAGCCTCTATACCATGCATAGCCACTCAGCCGGGGAAATCATCGGTCCGTGATATTTAGGTCTGGCCACTCAAATTAACCATCACAGCTCGATGGTATTCAAGTACGACAAATCAGTCGGTCACCACTCCGATGATAGCATTGTGCCTTTCAGGCGCGAAACATCTGCCGGCCGGTCACAATGTGTCTCTCAATCGGTAATCAATCAAATCTCAGGCTCAAGATGTATGCATGAATGCCATTAAATTCAAATCTGATTTAAGCATGCATAACTCACGTAAACAGAACATAAATCAAACAATGAGCCAAATCTGTTCACGTAAATCACAGAACACAAATCATGCCTCAAAATACTAACACGCTTATGCCCAAAGCTGTTAACAGAAGCTCAATTTGTACCTCAAATCTCAGATTCTACATGAACAGATCTCACCAGGGCACGGCAACCTCAGCCTGCTCAAGTCTGCTTCCTCACTGGTCTCGACAACCACATCAGGAACTGCCTGGGAACTCAAATTTGTAAGGGCATCTCATAACTTAGCTCAAATCTAAACTCCTATAGCTTACTGCCTATGGTCAAGAACTCAAATCTGGTTCGACCACTAAATGTTGGCTCGAATAACTGGAACTAATATAGAAACGATAAGAATCAATTACCGAGAAGCTCAAATGAACTAAAGAACTCGGGTCAACTGTCGCGAAAATCTTCGAACATTGTAAATCCTTCGCGCTCCTCCTACACGTAGATCTACAACTCCAGACTAGTAACAATCAAAAGATCTAAGGGAGACAAGCTCAGCACCACCAATCGATCTCCAAACAATGGAGGAAATCGACGGCAAATCGGAGAAATAGTGCTCGGTGAACAGTGAGGGTTTCGAGGTTAATGTGGAAGACGATAAGGAAATATCGGGTTCGAAATACGCTAAGTGTGGGGCAACACTTGCATTAAAATCCTCGGGTCAAAGTCTACTGAGAAAGTCAACTCCGACATATTCAGATCTCAGCATCAGATCCTAGCATTATGGCACTAGTCCTCGAATCTGTTTCCAGCGCTAACTCAAATCTGGTCTCAGCGCTAACACTAAACGCAAGCGTAACTAATCAAAACTACGAAGCACTGCCTCACATCTGAAGCAGATCTCAGCGCTCTCTCGGATATGAAAAACGCTAACAGCACCGGTCAACCCAGCAACGTTGACTAACACGTGGCATCTCCTCGCTAACTCTCACATGTGTGTTCGCTCGCCACATAGCTATCACCCGCTAGTGCCACATCTGAGTACTCACATCTGAACACTCATTGGAATCAGATCCCGATAAAAAAACTCAACGAATCAACTCCAAATTTGACGCAGATTTCACCCGATTGAAACCAGCGACTCAATCTGACCAGCTCTATGTCAAATCTGAATAATCACCAACCAGATTCGACCAAACTTCTCAAATCTGAAATTCGAAAATCACGGCTCCCGTGAATAATCCTTAACCAAATCTGATGAAACCAGCGACTCAATCTGACCAGCTCTATGTCAAATCTGAATAATCACCAACCAGATTCGACCAAACTTCTCAAATCTGAAATTCGAAAATCACGGCTCCCGTGAATAATCCTTAACCAAATCTGATTAATCACTAATTATCTAGTCTCAGACCTCACATACTAAACGGCGTCTCATCGTATTCTCAGATCTGACTCACAAAACCCTCCAAATCTGAAATCTCTGAACCGCGCCGGTCTACCCCCTAACTACGAACCGGAACAACGAACCGGACCTGTCCACGTATCACTAAACACGCTCGCAACTCAGATCTGGTTTCTTCCAAAACGATGTCGCATCACTACCCGCGTAGAACTTCCAACACGGGTAACCAAATAGCACGCGACCACCATATTTCACTACCAAATCATAATACAACCAACCAGAACTGCCTATTAGAGTAGGTGCCCAACTAGCCAACTTGTGGCGTGTGGGTTCTTGTTGACTCTATGTAAAACGATCTTTATTTATGAAATTCGTATTCTTTTATGGCATTCTTTATCTTCATAATTTTTTAATGTTAACAATTGTGTTGGATAAAGACCTAGAATACACCATAGTGTATGTTAGATGTGATAGTGGATATGATGCCTATAATGAAACACATCTAATAGTCATTGTGTATTCTAAAAATTGTTCCTAGTCGATTGGGCCGCCAAAATGAGGATAAGGCCGAATGTTAACAATTGTGTTGGATAAAGACCTAGAATACACCATAGTGTATGTTAGATGTGATAGTGGATATGATGCCTATAATGAAACACATCTAATAGTCATTGTGTATTCTAAAAATTGTTCCTAGTCGATTGGGCCGCCAAAATGAGGATAAGGCCGCCCGACTTTGAGACTAGAATCTGCGATGTGAAGTACCATGTTTCATTGGTAGGGAACATTGTGATGTTCTGAGCATGCAGATGGATAGTGACCTGGTGATCTATCGAACTACCCTCGTTCGGACTTTCCAAGTGGTTACCCTTTGTCGAGTGGATTAAGTCCGAGGTCTTGGTTGTACAGATTAGCCCTTATAACTCGAAACGTCATTGAGACTCTACATGATAGGTGCCTCACTTTGACCCATTTACCGACTCAGTTGGGGTCATCAGGTGGCGGGGTTGGGTGAGGTCCCGATGCATGTAGGAGTCGATGCTTCGTTGTCGAGGATTCACTGCTCGCCATTGTGCGTGGATATCCTATGCTATCTGAGGATATAATAGTGTGTGTTAAGACCCAAGGATCAGATCTCACCCGAGAATTAAACTAATCAACGCAAAATCGATAGATCTGATCCTTAAATATAAGGAAGATAGCGAGCTACAATAGCTCATGGTTATTGAACATATAAATACGAGAGCACCAGAGACAGATCTGGAATGAAATAAAATAATGCGGAAAACACCAGAAATGAATCCTAATATTTTCAAACGATGCAAATAGATTTATAACAGAAATCTGTTTTACTGTGCGTGTGTGATAACTGTGTATGCGTCTGTGCTAATAATTAAATGCGTATGCGGAGTACTGAAATTAAAAGAATGCAATACACTGATATTTGTTTCTGGAACTTTGGAGCTCAATCTCCTACATCTACCCGTATTCCTCCTCGGAAGGTTCCATTAGAGGATGAGTCACCGAGCCTCGCTCCAGGTGAACTCCTATCCTCAACAAATGCACACCAGCCGCAACTGTGTGTCTAACTAAACAGGAACTTGTTTAACGTCTCTGTTCAAAGACTACATACACTGAGTTTAACGTCTTCGTGCTTGGACGTGATCTGATTTTTGGGTTTGTGATTCACTCGCTAAGCAATTATGCACATCTCTCAAAATATGCGAGTGAATCTGTGTGTGTGAGATTTTATAGTGAACGCTCAACTCTCTAAAGAATAAATCTCACACACTGGAAAAATTCTTCTACAAAATCTGATTAGAACTCAGCAGTCGACGCTAGTAGTAAGCTCCTCTAATGGTGGTCGACTGCTTCGTTCCTCTATTTTTCTTCCCTCTGTTTTTGCACTGTGCTTTAATTAATCTATCAAAATCACCGTGTTCAACAAATCTCCTTGTATATAATGCTTCTCTCCAAATATGGCCGTTAGACAGTAGATTCAAATCTCTTCTGCGCTTGTCAAGGCCAATTTGTCTTCTTCCCAAATATGTGCAATCATCCTCTGTATATTTTACTATTTCTCAGAATAGTACAAATCTTGTCCCGTTGATTTAAGGCATTTGCACGACTCAATTTCAGCCATTGATTCTTTCCATTTTGCTTTTATGTTCCAACAGCTGATCGCTTCTTAATGTTCTGCATCTGAGTTGTTCATCAGCTGATGCCACAATTCTCCTTACGATCCAGCTGATAAACCACTGCTCCTTTTGATCAGCTGCTCCACGTGTAATCAATGTCTGATAACAGCTTCTCCTTAGCGCTACGTCTGATCCATTTATTCTTTGCGCTACGTCTGGTTCAACTGCTGATATTGCTTTTGCTCAACTGCTGATTGTGATGACATCACTGCTAACGTCATCATCGCTGATCCATCTACTGATTCAGCTGACGTCACTGCTGCTGATCCATCTTGTTGTCTGCTGATAAAGCTGACGTCATCATCGTTGATTCCAGATTCCTCCAATAGAAATTCTGACGTCATCATCCCCTTAGCGCTCCAGCTGGTTGTTATCGTTCCAGCTGGTCCAACTGCTCCAACTGCCTCTTCTTAGTTTCTGTTCCAGCTGGTCCCATTTGATGTTCCAGCTGTTCCACCTTCCTCTTCTAGCGTTCCAGCTGGTCCTTATACACCTAAGTGCTCCAGCTGGTTCAGACTCTCTTTTAGCGATTATCACAGCTGCTGGTCTAACTTGGCCTTCGCCTAATTACGAACAACTGACTCAAATTTGTACGTCTCCATTGCTAATCCAGCTGCCGTCTAAGTGAAAACCAATCCATCTGTGAACTTTCCTGATAAGCACTGGTCTTCACATCTTAACTAACATCTGAAATGTTCTCGATGGCTCTCCAGCTGCTGTCAGGTAACTCATCTTTTCCTACACACTAAGTAGAAACATTAGAAACATAGTAACAGGTTTTGTGTATTTCAAAACTCAGATCTGGATCAGTTATCCAGATCCATCAATCTCTCCCTTTTTGATTTACACAAAACCTCAAATAATAAATGCATGTTCAAACAATTCTTTCCCTTTTTGTGGGAATCAAAAAGGAATCGAAAACTGGTTTTCCTGACAAATTTTAAATAAAGCTCTCCCTACACTGCCACAACAAAAACAACGAGACAGTAGGAATTTTAAAGATTTTCAAAATCAAAACAGATTTTGGGAACAACCGTATGCAACAATATGCTATGATTTTGAAAAGAAATATCAGAGCACCTTAAATAAAACTTTTTTCAAATAAGAACATGTGCTGCTGAATCACTTAATCTATTCAGATCTGAAAAGAAAACTATAACAGATCTACCAGCTTTTCTTTCATTTCTTCTATCTCGTCCCATGTGCTGAAAACAGCCAACCAAAATAGGATCTTGGAATCCACACGGAACTCGCGCATTCCGTGTCAGCTCGACAAAAGAACAACAGTAGTTCATAAATCATTCCTCTCCCTATCTTCATAAAATAAGCTTTTCAAAAATAGTTAAAGCATTTAAAGAAAATAGCACATGTGTTTTAAAATAAGTGCTCGTTCAAGAACAACCTGCTCTGATACCACTTGTTAGGACCCAAGGATCAGATCTCACCCAAGAATTAAACTAATCAACGCAAAATCGAGAGATCTGATCCTTAAATATAAGGAAGATAGCGAGCTACAATAGCTCATGGTTCTTGAACATATAATTACGAGAGCACCGGAGACAGATCTGGTATGAAATAAAATCATGCGGAAAACACCAGAAATGAATCCTAATATTTTAAAACGATGCAAACAGATTTCTGTTAGAAATCTGTTTAACTGTGCGTGTGTGATAACTGTGTATGCGTGTGTGCTAATAATTAAATGCGTATGCGGAGTACTGAAATTAAAATAATACAATACACTGATATTTGTTTCTGGAAGTTTGGAGCTCTATCTCCTACATCTCCCCTTCTTCCTCCTCGGAAGGTTCCATTAGAGGATGAGTCACCGAGCCTCGTTCCAGGTGAACTCCTATCCTCCACAAATGCACACCAGCCGCAACTGTGTGTCTAACTAAACAGGAACTTGTTTAACGTCTCTGTTCAAAGACTACATACATAGAGTTTAACATCTTCGAGCTTGGACGGGATCTAATTTTTGGGTTTGTGATTCACTCGCTAAGAAATTATGCACATCTCTCAAAATATGCGAGTGAATCTGTGTGTGTGAGATTTTACAGTGAACGCTCAACTCTATAAAGAATAAATCTCACATTGGGAAAATGCTTCTACAAAAGCTGATTAGAACTTAGCAGTCGACGCTCGTAGTAAGATCCTCTATAATGGTGGTCGACTGCTTCGTTCCTCTATTTTTCTTCCCTCTGTTTTTGCACTGTGCTTTAATTAATATATCAAAATCACCGTCTTCAACAAATCTCATTGTATATAAATCTTCTCTCCAAATATGGCCGTTAGACAGTAGATTCAAATCTCTTCTGCGCTTGTCAAGGCCAATTTGTCTTCTTCCCAAATATTTGCAATCATCCTCTGTATATTGTACTATTTCCCAGAATAGTACAAATCTTGTCCCCTTGATTTAAGGCATTTGCGAAACTCAATTTCAGCCATTGATTCTTTCCATTTTGCTTTTATCCAGCAGCTGATCGCTTCTTAATGTTCTGCATCTGAGTTGTTCATCAGCTGATGCCACAATTTTCCTTACGATCCAGCTGATAAACCACTGCTCCTTATTTGATCAGTTGCTCCACGTGTAATCAATGTCTGATAACAGCTTCTCCTTAGCGCTACGTCTGATCCATTTATTCTTTGCTCTACGTCTGGTTCAACTGCTGATATTGCTTTTGCTCAACTGCTGATTGTGATGGCATCACTGCTAATGTCATCATCACTGATCCATCTACTGATTCTGCTGACGTCACTGCTGCTGATCCATCTTTTTGTCTGTTGATAAAGCTGACGTCATCATCGCTGATTCCAGATTCCTCCAATAGAAATGCTGACGTCATCATCCCCATAGCGCTCCAGCTGGTTCTTATCGTTCCAGCTGGTCCAGCTGCTCCAACTGCCTGTTCTTAGTTTCTATTCCAGCTGGTCCCCTTTGATGTTCCAGCTGTTCCACCTTCCTCTTCTAGCGTTCCAGCTGGTCCTTATACACCTAAGTGCTCCAGCTGGTTCAGACTCTCTTTTAGCGATTATCACAGCTGCTGGTCTAACTTCCGCCTAATTACGAACAACTGACTCAACTTTGAACGTCTCCATTGCTAATCCAGCTACCGTCTAAGTGAAATAACCAAACCAGCTGTGAACTTTCCTGATAAGCACTGGTCTTCACATCTTAACTAACATCTGAAATGTTCTCGATGGCTCTCCATTTGCTGTCAGGTAACTCATCTTTTCCTGCACGCTAAGTAGAAACATTAGAAACATAGTAACTGGTTTTTGTATTTCAAAACTCAGATCTGGATCAGTTATCCAAATCCATCAGTGTGACAAATCTCTGGCCAGAGTACTTGATGTGTTTTAGGTAAATGGGTTTACCTAGTAACACATGCGATGTCACTATTTAATCTCCAAGATGTATGCATGGTTGTTGGATCTATAGCGACTCTCGATTTACCAATGGTCGTTGAACTAATCGGGATATTTGTGTTGAAAAGACCGTACTGTATGATAACCATGACCTACTGGTTCTTGCAGGCACTATCAGTGATACCTAGGGGATCATGGGGCGATGTTGCTAGATTCTTTATCATGATCTGATGGGTTAGTCCGAAAATGTGGTTTCGAAGTCACAAATGTTGTGAGCCCACGGCTAGCCGTATCACTTAACCATTGAGGGTCACACAAGTACTGGTTTCTCAATTCCCGTACGGAAATTAAGCTCAATTTGTTGAGTATATTAGGAGGAAGGATGGAATTGCGACTTCCTAAAATTAAATACGGTCAAAATGCAATTTCCCTAAGTTTGGACTAGTTTGACTATCCTTAAAACTTACAGGGGCCAAACTGCTCTTTTGGATTAGGTGGTCCGAAAAATTGTTTTCACATCATAATGGTCAGTTTTGTAAACTGTGTAGATCGGTTCGATCTAATCGTCGATCGGGATTATGATGGAGGCACAGTGATGGACTTGAAACCAATGTTCATCCTGGGCCTGGGCCCGACCCAAGCCCATTAAGCTGGTTCAAGCCCATGGAAAATCTATAAATAGAGGCCCTAGGGTATTCATTTGAAACACACCAAAAAGCTCCTCAGCTTATTCTTCCTCTCCTCCCCTCTCCTCCCCAGCCGCCGCCGTCGTTGTCGCCGACGCCTCCACCGTCGGAAATCTCGTTCCGACCGTTCCGGAGAGGAGATTCAGTCCGTGAAATCTTCGTCGAGTTTTCTAGTGCAGACCGGCGAAGGAATTGGGATTTCGGTCGTGGACCGGATTAGGAGGTCAAAATCTCCAACTGTTGAAGTGCCGATTTTCTCATGAAATTGGTCGGAGCCAGACGCCTAGACGCCAGCAAGGTACCATTTTAAACATCCTATGTATGTTTATGAATTTTTTTACAGGTGTATTGAAAGTTCCCGGGCTCCAAAATTTTAGTTCTTCCGCTGCGCCCCGGGAGCGGGATCCGGATTCGCCGCTGCGCCAACACTGCCCAGCACTCAAATCTGATAATTTCCCACGGAAATTCTCCAACATTTCAGAGCTGTTTCGAAGGCTTCTACTGACCCGATAACTTCACCAAGCATACCAGCTCAAAGATGGTCCATCCCAGATCTGTTCACACCAAATCTGGTCAATGCTAAACCCGATTAATTAACTCAATAATCTCATAATATTTCGGGTCTCAAATCTCTCCCCGATTGAAAATAAGATTTCGTCCTCGAAATCAAACAACAACTCCAAATATGAACCAAAACTCAACAGACATTACAAAACAAGTTAACCACGCTATGCACAAACATCCTATAACCTCTAACACGCAACAGGAGGCTACTAACCAAGAGTTCAAGATAACTGGAACAAACAATAACAAGCAAACTAGATAATGGATCAAATGCAACATCTACTCAAACAGATGCCGCCACTCGCGTTGAATTTTCTGTTCCAGCTCCCACGTAGCTTCTTATCTACAATTTTTGCTCCATTGGACCATCACCAAGGGAATGGTCTTGTTCTTCAACTGCTTCTCCTTTCTGTCCAATATATTCAAGGGATATTAAACATAACTCAAAGTCCGATCCAGCTCCACCTCGTCAGTTCGCAACACATGAGAAGGATCTGGCTCATACTTCCTCAACATAGACACATGAAACACATCATTCAATGAGGACAGATCTGGCGGTAGAAACAAAAGATAAGCCAAAGGACCGATCCTCTCAACAATCTCATAAGGTCCAACATAACGAGGAGCTAACTTTCCCTTGAGACCAAATCTCATAACACTTCAAAAAGGAGAAACTTTCAGGAAAACCAGATCTCCAACATGAAATTCTAAAGGCCTATGCCTTCTGTTCACATAGCTCGCTTGGAGATCTTGTGCAGCTTTCATACACTGTCGAATCAGTTCTACTTGATCTCTCATCTGCTGCACAAATTCTTGAGAAGACAGCTGCTTCTCCCCCACTTCTTCCCAACATATCGGCGATCTGCACTTCCTACCATATAAAAGCTTCAAATGGTGCCATATCAATCATGACCTGGTAGCTGTTATTATAAGAAAACTCAACCAAAGACAACGAATATTTCCAGCTACCACTGAAATCCATCACAACAGCTCTCAACATATCCTCTAAAATGTGGATAGTCCTCTCAGATTGTCCATCGGTTTGGGGATGATAAGCTGTACTCGTAGCCAATCTGGTACCCAAAGCTGTCTGCAAACTCTTCCAAAATATGGAAGTAAACCGCGGATCACGATCCGAAACAATGGAAACAGGCACACCATGCAAACACACCACGAAATCTGTGACGCCCGAACAAACGGGTTCACGGATTTGGGGTGAATTAAAATTTGGAATAAAAAGAAGGGCTGAACGGCAATTTGTTATAAGATGTATTTCTTATAAATTAGAAAATTTCGAAACACAAACACAAAACCGACATACAAACATTCGGCGCCAAGTACTGAAAATTTGCGGATAACAGATTTCATATATGTATTTCAATTGCGATATTACAACATCTGAAATTCTATATGAATTTACTATTGTTGCAATAGATCTAATACAGATGTCTATGATAAAAGACAACAACAGCTAAGACAAGGAAAACGCAGCCCATAGATAAACACTTCACCACCCAGCTGTCTCAGCTTCCACCTTCCGCTTGTCCCTTAACTATCTCACCTGCACAATTTTAAAAGCTAATGAGCCTAGGGGCTCAGCAAGTAAAATCTGAGTAATAACAAAGTCATTTAATGCAGGTAGACATCTGAACATTTACATAAATGAGTTTAAAGGAACATCATTTAAACATAAGCATTCTTTCGTAATCATTCTTTCATAACTTTCGTAAGCTTGGATGCGGGGACAATAACCCAGATCCCTTCATTATTTTCTTAAACTTTAGAATTTATGGCTTAGAAGCTCTCCTTAGGTCCAATGTGCACTTGATGAATGACTTCTGATATCAGTTATAGCATATAGCTCATTGTGAAGAAGCAACCGACATCTGGAAAACTACTCATCGTTCCTTTCTGAAAGGGTAACTGACATCTGGACAGTTGCACACCTTTCCTTTATGACAGTATGTTATCTATGCCATAAATCCTTAAAATAAACTTTGTTCCTTTAAACTGCTTATCCTTTGAAATATTCTTTGAAATTTCCTTTGAATATCATCAGGGTTCACTTCTTTTAAAACTCGCTTCCCATTTTAAAACTTGCTGAGGTTTGACTACTGGAAAACAATCGCTGAAATAGAAACAAATTTCTCTAAAAGAAACTGTACTGGAAAACAAAACAGATTCCTCAGGTGGAACGTAACGTTGAACAGATGTGACAACAAGGAACAGTACTGTTAGCGTGGAACAGATCTGACTATGAAAATTACATCGCTAACATTGAAACAGATGTCGTGGGTCAACTCAGATGTCAACGCAGGAACAGTGTTTGTAAAAGAAACAGATGTATATAATGGAATAGTGTTTAGAAATAAAACAGCTGCGACTTGGTCAACTCAGATGTCAATGAATAATCTCAAGGGACTCAGCAATGAAGTATTTAATACTGTCAAATCTGACCGAAATATGATGTGTAGCGAAAACACGAATCTGAATTTAAAACTGCAGATTTAATTAAAAGATTTATTCGCTAACATAGGAAACAAAGTCTGAATAAGAACTTGGTGCTGCAACATCACGAACGACATCTACGATACCAGTTCTGCCTATCAAACCATACTTAGTTTCTGATTCGACTAGTATCTCTGATTACATAGAGTCAAGCTCAGATGTTACCATTCACCAGAAATAAAAACATTCATGAAAATACGTGACTCAAATCTGAACTCCTCAGTACTTTTAAACATCTTCAATCTTTCTTAGAACATTCTGGAAAACTTTGGAAGCAAAAAACATAACATTGAACCCAGTATTTGTTCTTAAACATAACTTTAAACATACAGTCAAGCAGATCCATGAAATGAGAAAAATCAATATATGCTTCAAATGGTGTAGCAAAGGATCAGCTTTTACTTTCCTTTGAATTGAGCTTTACGACAACAGTTTGTTCCCGCAGAGTTCCTCCTCCTCAAGCAATCACATGAGCTTCTTTGAAGATATTTGAAAGAACACAAAAGAGTTTTCTATTTGCAAGTGAAAATGAACTTTTCCTTCGTAACAGGTATTTATATGGTATGGATTAGTGGCAGGTGAGGTGTAATCATTAAGCATGACAAACCTTACCTAAAGTTGTGAATTTTAGTAAAATTTCCCTCCCAATATTTTAGTTTTCAAATCTACCAAACCTTTCTTAAAAGAAACCATTTTGTTTTTTCAAAACCAATTTCAACAAATTTATAAAACCTGTTCGTGATTTGCGCTTGGAGTGACATCTACTGGAACTTGCTGCGTCGTACTTCAATTCTGAAATCAATAAAATCATATTTCATAAAATATTTTATGCTGACATTTAAATTGTCATTTCGACCCTCAAATAAATAAGATGCTTATATATGGTCCTATGGATTTTGGGGCGTTACAACTCTACCCTCCTTATTGAAATTTCGTCCTCGAAATTTACTTACCAAACCGATATGGGTCAAGTTTAAGAATATCAGCTTCCGTTTCCCAAGTAGCTTCTCGCTCAGATTGGTTTGACCATTGTATTTTAACCATAGGGATACTACGGTTTCTTAGCTTTCTAACTTATCTAAGAAGAATTTTCTCTGGTCTCTCTTCGTAACTTAAATCTGGTGCTAACTGTATTGGATCATGGCTTAGCACGTGCGAAGGGTTAGGAATATACTTCCTCAAAGATGAAACATGAAAAATGCTATGCACTGCTGACAGCTACGGGGGCAGTGCTAAACGATAAGCTAGCGTTCCTATTCTTTCTAAAATCTCATATGGTCCAATATATCTTGGACTCAGCTTTCCTTTCTTCCAACAACGCATTACTCCTTTCATTGGAGCAATTCTCAAAAATACATGATCGCCGATTTCAAAACTCAGATCTCTTCTCCTATTATCTGCGTAACTCTTCTGTCTGATTTGAGCAGCTTTCATTCTTTCTCTTATCTTTCTAACAGCTTCTGTTGTTTGCTCCACTACATCTGGTCCTAAACCAAATCTCTCACCAACTTCATCCCAGTGAAGGGGTGTTCTACATTTGAGACCATAGAGAGCTTCATATGGAGACATCTGGATAGATGCTTGAAAACTGTTATTGCACGCAAATTCTACCAATGGTAGCTTTAAATCCCATCCTTCTAAAAAATCCACAATACATGCTTTGAGTAAATCTTCTAAAATCTGAATCACCTTTGCAGAATCTGTCTGGGGGTGAAAGGCTGTGCTAAAGGTCATATTTGTACCCATAGCTCTATGCAAACTTTTCCAAAAAGTTGAGGTAAACTTCAGATCCCTATCAGATACTATGGAAACTGGAACACCATGCAGCCTCACAATTTCCTTCACATACAAATCTGCATATCTACTCACATCGTAGGTTGTCTTAACTGGTAATAAGTGAGCAGACTTAGTGGGTCTGTCTATTATAACCCAAATGGAATTATATCCTTGAATTGGGTAGACCAACTACAAAATCCATTGCTATACACTCCCATTTCCATTCTGTGAGACCTGGATTTGTATTAAGGATTAATTGTTGAATTAATCGAGTTTTAGAGTTTATCTTGAATGTTGGGTTGCATTTTTGGGTCGAGAATCACATTTGGACCAATTCTGGAAATTTCGAGATTTTCGAATTTCGGGTGAAATCTGGTGGAACATTTCATGACGTCAGCAGCGTGTGTTGTCGTCGTTTGGCTGACGTAAGCATTGCCGTTGAGAGATCCTTTGGTGAATCTTTTGGCAGATTTGATGACGTCAGCATTGCGGGGTTTCTTAGCGTGGATGACGTAAGCATTGCTGGTATGAGTTGTGGGTGAAAACCTGTTGGTAGATCTTATGACGTCAGCATCGCGTGTTGGTGTAGTGGGGATGATGTAAGCGTTGCTGTTGAGAGATTTGGTAGTGGCGAGAAGCCCTTTACGCCGTCGTTTTACGAAGTCTGGTTTAGCGAACAGATTTGTTGACGTGTGCATTTCCTCCCGTTGCGTTGTATAGCAGATTTTCTTACGTAAGCAGTTCTTCCGGTGGTGCAATGCGACGTCGTTTTGGGGATTTTAGTGTGTTTTAGCGCCTGCGTTGGTTTTGAGAGATCTGTTGATTATTTTGAAGCTTTGAAAGCTGTTTGGTCGGTGGAATAAATTAGCAGAACTCTTGCGCTTATAATAGAAGCGTTGGCTTCGTTTCTTTTCACAAAA
>KQ999039.1:21520-61757 GCA_001598015.1 Dorcoceras hygrometricum
TTGTTAGCAAATTCGATCCGGTTGATGCTTTGGGATTTCGATTGTATAGTTGGGATGGATGTGCTATCCAACTACAGGGCCTCCGTGGATTGCTTCCATGGGATTGTGCGCTTTAGGCCTTTGTCTGGTGAGAAGTGGGACTTCTACGGCCAGGACTCGAGATCGAAGATTCCGTTGGTCTCCGCGATGGAGATGTTTAGTTTGTTGTCTTTACCTGTTCACTGCTCAATCGCTTTATTTCCGCACAATTTATTGTTAAGCGAGCGAACAACTTTAAACTGAGAGCCTCAGATGGTAACTCAGATCTGAGTTTAGCGAAGGCTTGTAAAATCGTTTTTAAGTTTTCAAAAAATTAAAAATCCAAGGAGTTCATTCAACCCCCCCACCCCCTTCTGAACTCCTAGGCATATTTTCGATCCTAATTGATCCTGTCACTCTTCTTTCTCCCAAGTTTCTTCCCGCTTAGATTGGTTAGACCACTGAATTTTAACCATCGGGATGCTATGATTTCTCAACTTCCTATTCTCTCTATGAAGAATCCTCTCTGGTCCTTCTTCATAACTCATATCTGGTTCAAGATGGATAGGTTCATAGCTCAAAACATGCGACGGGTTGCGAATGTATTTCCTCAAAACTGATACATGGAACATATTATGCACTAAGGACAGATGTAGTGTGAGACCTGGTTTTGTATTAAGGATTAATTGTTGAATTAATCGTGTTTTAGCGATTTCTGGTGCTTCAGATTTAATTGTGTACGTTTGGGTTGTATTTTTGGGTCTGAAATTGCATTTGGAGCAATTCTGGAAATTTCGAGATTTTCGAATTTCGGGTGAAACCGGGTGGCAGATTTCATGACGTCAGCAGCGTGTGTTGTCGTCGTTTGGCTGACGTAAGCATTGCCGTTGAGAGATCTTTCGGTGAACCTGTTGGTAGATCTTATGACGTCAGCATCGCGTGTTGGTGTAGTGGGGATGACGTAAGCGTTGCTGTTGAGAGATTTGGTAGTGGCGAGAAGTCCTTTACGCCTTCGTTTTTGGAAGTCTGGTTTAGCGAACAGATTTGTTGACGTGTGCATTTCCTCCCGTTGCGTTGGCGATCAGATTTTCTTACGTAAGCAGTTCTTCCGGTAGTGCAATGCGACGTCGTTTTGGGGATTTTAGTGTGTTTTAGCGCCTGCGTTGGTTTTGAGAGATCTGTTGACTATTTGAAGCTTTGAAAGCTGTTTTGGTCGGTGGAATAAATTAGCAGAACTCTTGCGCTTATAATAGAAGCGTTGGCTTCGTTTCTTTTCACCAACTCCCATACTTAGAAAATAATTCTCTCGACTTCGTCCACTGTTTCTTCAACCCTTGTCATTATTTACCGTGAGCTTCTCCGGTAGATCCCCGTTGATTCCGGCCACCGTATTTCACGTTTGAGGTAGCGTTAGACTCCTCTTGGAAAGCTCTTTCACCTCGTACCCATTTCAGAGGCTGTCTCTGGCTGGAGCGAAAGCACGAAGTTGCTGTTGTGTTCGTGTTTTTCATCTATTTGGGTAGCCGTGGGCTATATTTTCCAGTAGTTGTAGTTTTTGGTTGTATTTCTTCCCTAGTTTATGTAAATTGTTTGCTCAGTTATCTTGAACTCTTGGCCGGTGTTGGGCGAGTTCTTGGTTTGTAATTTGCTACTTTGTTTTAGTAGTTGAAGTGTTGTTGATTTCGAGGACGAAATCCTTTTTAGTGGGGGAGAAATGTGAGACCTGGATTTGTATTAAGGATTAATTGTTAATTAATCGAGTTTTAGAGTTTATCTTGAATGTTGGGTTGCATTTTCGGGTCGAGAATCACATTTGGACCAATTCTGGAAATTTCGAGATTTTCGAATTTCGGGTGAAATCTGGTGGCAGATTTCATGACGTCAGCAGCGTGTGTTGTCGTCGTTTGGCTGACGTAAGCATTGCCGTTGAGAGATCCTTCGGTGAATCTTTTGGCAGATTTGATGACGTCAGCATTGCGGGGTTTCTTAGCGTGGATGACGTAAGCATTGCTGGTATGAGTTGTGGGTGAAAACCTGTTGGTAGATCTTATGACATCAGCATCGCGTGTTGGTGTAGTGGGGATGACGTAAGCGTTGCTGTTGAGAGATTTGGTAGTGGCGAGAAGCCCTTTACGCCGTCGTTTTACGAAGTCTGGTTTAGCGAACAGATTTGTTGACGTGTGCATTTCCTCCCGTTGCGTTGTATAGAAGATTTTCTTACGTAAGCAGTTCTTCCGGTAGTGCAATGCGACGTCGTTTTGGGGATTTTAGTGTGTTTTAGCGCCTGCGTTGGTTTTGAGAGATCTGTTGACTATTTGAAGCTTTGAAAGCTGTTTTGGTCGGTGGAATAAATTAGCAGAACTCTTGCGCTTATAATAGAAGCGTTGGCTTCGTTTCTTTTCACAAAATCCCATACTTAGAAAATAATTCTCTCGACTTCGCCATTTTAGAGGTTGTCTTTGGCTGGAGCGAAAGTACGAAGTTGCTGTTTGTGTTCGTGCTTTTCGAAGTACAGGTAGCTTTCGATCTAGCTTAAGATTTTGTTATAGAACTTGTTTTAAGCTTCCTGTTAAGTTGATTTGGGTAGGAGTGAAGGCTAGTTCGTGCCTCTGATTTCCAGCCGTGAGCTCTTGAGAAATTGGCCGTGAGTTTGGCTGTTTTCCCTGAAATCTGTGTATTGTGTTTTGGGCAGATTTGTGCAGGCAGGGAGTTGCTTTGTTCTTTGAGGAAATTAAGGTACGGGTTGAGCTTGTAAATTTCAGCAAGGTGACGGCTTGGATGAATTGTGAGATGGCTTTGCGTGTTATGTGATTAATTGCCTGTTGAGGCTGCCGATCTATGAGATGGCCGTGTGTTATGTGTTGTGTACATGTTGTTGGTATTGTTGTCGTGCATATGTTGATATGCTTGTTATTGTCCATTATGTGCATACACATATTTGCATCTCATTCCAGTTTCATTGCCATCGTTGCGTCGTTCTTGTTCTGTTTCTTACCAGGTTGCGAGGGCGAGCGGCAATACCGCACTCTCATCTCCCTGCTGGGTTATGTTAGCCCCTATGCGCCGAGTGGCTAACTACCACAGTTCATAGGTTGGGCACAGCAGGCCGAGTTGTTGGATGCATCTGGTATTCAGGTGTTGTGTCCTGGCGAGTGGCTAGCTACCACACTTGGAACACACCCAGTGGCCACCATTTGTTGCAGATTCAGTCGAGTTGTGCTTAGACTTCCTTTCCGGTTGGAGTATTTGGGTTGTTGTCCAGCATCTCATGCATAGCATCTGCATTTTATTCTTGCTGCTTATTGCTGATTTATAGTTGCTCTCCGTACTGGGGTTTGACCCCATGTCCCTCCGGGGCTTGGTTTGTTTTTTTGTTGTGTTGTTTTCAGGAAACCCAGGTTCTACAGCTGGTCGTGGGTTTAACCCAGCTGGTGGTGCCCCAGGAGGTGGCTAGTGTGTCCCAGTAACATATAGTATATATATATATATATGTATCAGCTGGCCAGGGGGATGCCCTGCGCTTTGTTGTTGTACCCGTAGGGAGTTTGATACATGTTGTACTTATGTATGCTTTGTTGTTGGTTGTTTTAAATTGGTAAACTTATTTTAAGTATTGTTGTATTTTAAATTATATGTTTTAAACCGTCGGGCCTAAAAGCGAAAATTTTACCCACTTTTTGATAGCTTCCGCATGTGTTTATCTGTTTTGAGCACGAGGCCTGACACATTCTGGAATAGGCAGTGGCTTCAATAATCTTGCTGGTCTTTGGTGTTAAGCTTTCATCATTTGACAAGTCGAACACTCAGAGACAAATCTGGCAATGTCTTGCTTCATTCCTGGCCACCAATACAAGTTCTGGAGGTCCTTGTACATCTTAGTACTCCTTGGATGTACTGTATATGGAGCTGTATGGGCCTCTGTCACGAGATCTTATCTCAAGGTGTCTAATTGGGGCACCCAGATCCTGTCATGAAATCTGATTATTCCTTCTTCTGAAAAGTAGAGGTTGCTGTCTCTCTCTCTCTATCTTGCTTAACCCACTTCTGAAGTTGCTCATCTTTGGGTTGTCCCTCTCGGATCTGATCTATCAGATTTGACCTTATGGAGAGATCTGCCAAAACCATTGTACTACCACTGGGCACTACGTCTATTCCAGACTTCTCAATATCATACGCCAATGGTCTCTGAACAAAGAGCTGAGCTAATCCAACATATTTCCTACTCAAGGAATCTGCTACAACATTGGCTTTCCTGGGTGATAACTGATCTTGCAATCGTAATCCTTTACCAGCTCTAGCCATCTTCTCTGCCTCATATTCAACTACAACATTGGCTTTTCCTGGGTGATAACTGATCTTGCAATCGTAATCCTTTACCAGCTCTAGCCATCTTCTCTGCCTCATATTCAGTTCCTTCTGAGTGAAGAAATACTTGAGGCTCTTATGGTCAGTGAATATTTCACACTTCTCCCCATAGAGATAAGGTCTCCAGATCTTTATAGCAAAAATACAGCTATTAGCTCTAAGTCATGCATAGGATAATTCTTCTCATTATCCTTAAGTTGTCTGGAATCATAGAAAATCACTCTCCGGTCCTGCATCAGTACAGCACCTAAACCCATATTTGACGCATCTGTATAGATGACAAACTTTCCTTGATAAGATGGCATAACTAACACAGGGGCTTCTATCAGTGCTTGCTTCAACTTGTCAAAACTGATTTGACATTCTGAAGTCCATTCATAGTTAACCAGCTTTCTTGTTAGCAAGGTCAAGGGAACAACTATCTTAGAAAATCCTTGGATAAATCGCCTATAATATCCGGCTAAACCCAAGAAACTACTTATTTCTGAAACAGATCTTGGTACTGGCCAGTCACGAACAGATTCTACCCTGGCTGGGTCAACTTCTAATCCATCCTTAGATATAATATGTCCTATGTGAGACCTGCAATGTAATTAAGATTAATTTGTTCGAATTCATCGGTTTTTGGAGATTTCTGGTGGTTCAGATCTCTGTTTGGATGTTTTTTTTGCATTTTCGGGTCAGATTTCACACTTAGAGCAATTTTGGAAATTTTGGGAATTTTTCGAGTTTGAATCTGTTGGCAGATTTGATGACGTCATGTTTTCTGTTGCGCGTTGGCGTAGCAATTGCTGACGTAAGCGTTTCTGTTAAGTATCGGTTGCGTTAGCAATCAGATGTGATGACGTAAGGTTATCCGTTAGCGCTTGTGTTATTTTGGATGTTGGCAGCAAGTTCCTGTAGCGCGAAGTAAACTGTGCCGTTTTGGTGAACGCTTGAGGGAGAGATCTGTTGCCAGCGGTCGATGTTCAAGCGTTTAGCATGCTGCCTTCAGATTTGCTGACGTGTGCGAAGCTACGTCGTTTGATTTAATTGAAACGCTGTCTTTTGGATAAGTGGCTACGTCGTCGTTTTAGCATTGTGCGTTGCTAAGGCGTAGAGATCGGTTTTTAGTGTGGCGCGTTAGGAGACCAGTGATGTGTTGAGCGCTGAGATCTGTTTTACCGATGCGCTGTCGTTTTGACCTGTGAACGAGCGTTTGTTGTTAATGCTGGGATCTGGTGGTTATTAGCGTTGTTGGAGAGATCTGTTTGACGCTATTCCTTGATGTAGGAATCTGTTTCTGTCGGTGGATGAATTAATCAGATTTCTCGCGTCTATATTAGAAGCATGGCTTGGCTTCGTTTTACTTCACCAGATCCCATACATAGCAAAATTGTCCCGACCTTCGTTCTTTGTCTCTCAAACCCTAGATTACTGTTCACCGTGATCTTTTCCGGTGAATTCCCGTCGACTCTGGCCACCATTTTTCACGTTCGAGGTAGCGTTGTACTCCTCTTGAGAAGCTCTTCCATTCTATATCACTTTGGGAGGCTGCGATTGGCTAGTTGAGGAATACGAAGTTGCTGCTCGGTTGTGCGTGGTGTCGTTCAGGTAGAACTTCATTCCTTTCGTGATGATATCTGTTCCTAGCCTTGAATTAAGCTCCCTGTTGAGTTGTATTGTTGAGATTAGTCACTGGTTTGGTTGAGCGTAGCTCCTAGCGATGAGCTTCTGTAATTGGCCGTGAATTTCATGTTAGCTTGCATGAGATCTGTTGTTCGTATGTTTAGCAGGTGTTGAATCAGATCTCTCGGAACCTGTTTGTAGTCATTGTTGCACAGGAGGTAAAAGGTACGGATTTGAGCTTGATGTAGCTGGGGATTGGCGTGATATTGAATGCTAGATGGCTGTTGTGCATTGCTGTGGATGTTTCAATGTGCATATGTGATTGCTGTTGATTTTAGCTGCTATGTTTTTGCATACACGCATTTCCTATATTGCATTCATATTTCTGTTGCAGCTATCGCTTTGCATTCCGTTGTATTGTTGTTGTTCCTTACCAGGATGCGAGGGCGAGCGGCAATACCGCACTCTGATCTCCGTGCTGGGATTTGTTAACCATCATGCAACGAGTGGTTAACTACCAAAGTTCATGGGCGAGGCAACGACAGGTTGAGTTGTTTGATGCATCTGGTATTCGGGTGTAGTGTCAAGGCGAGTGGCTCATTACCACACTTTGAACACATCCCGTGGCCACTGATTCGTTGCTGATCTCGTGGAGCTAAGTTTGAGATCCTTGGCTCCCTTGTTGGGTGTAGCCTTCAGCTGTTATCCGGTGTCTCATGCATAGCATCTGCATTTTATCTTATGCATTCCTTTAGGCTATTTCAGTAGCTCTCCGTACTGGGGTTTGACCCCATGTCCCTCTGGGTCTTGGTTGTTTTCCTTGTTTGTGTTGTTTTCAGGAAACCCATGTTTTACAGCTGGTCGTGGTTTTAACCCAGCTGGTGGCACCCCAGGAGGTGGTTAGAGTATCCCAGTGGCGTATAGCATATTTATATGTATCAGTATTCTTATCCAGGGGATGCCATGCGCTTTGTCATTGTATTGGGTCGTTGAAATTTGATACATGTTATTGTGTTGCTGTTGTTATGCTATACTGTTGGCCATTTTTATAAACTGGGATATCTATTTTGAGTATCGCATTATTTTAAACTATATTGTTTTAAACTGTCAGGCCAAAAGAGAAAATTTTACCCGCTTTTTAATAGCTTCAGCATGTGTTTGTATGTTTTATCTCTGATATGAGCACGAGGCCTGACATTTTTGGTATCAGAGCTTAAGCTGGGATAAGCTCAATTCCTTTGATCACGCTCGAGTCTAGGCACAGTGTTGTGTGTTGCATGTACTTGACTATGTGACTACGTGCTGCGTATTTCTGTGTTATATGCTATCTATGCTGTATCTGTTCTGTTTTGCTTGATCATGTTGAGTGTTTTCGTAGATGCCGCCTAGACGTCGTGGTAGAGTGGGGGGCAGTTTGAGGAATCATCAGGGCAAAATGAGGATAGGCGTAGTGCTCGCAATCATACTCGTGTTAGCGACGAGGAGGAGGTTGAGGTTGCGGCACCTCCTGTGGAGAGGATGGATGTCGTGATAGCACGGTTTCAGAGGATGAACCCCCCAGTCTTTAATGGTGACGGGTCCAGTGAGGATGCAGACTCGTGGCTCCGGAATATCATTGGCTTTTTCGATCGGGTGCAGTATGATGCTGATCTTCGGTTGTGTTTAGCGACCCTCTTGCTCAGGAAGGCTGCAGAGCGCTGGTGGCGAGGCACTTCGAGTACCTTGTTGGAGACCGGTGTTGGGATCTCTTGGGACAGTTTTTGCGAGACCTTACGGAAGGAGTATGTACCCGAGTCGTACGTGAACGCCTGGGAACGGGTGTTCATGTTTCTGGCCGTGAGAGGGCCAAGCGGACTAGATTTCTTGAGGGCTTGAATGAAGAGTTGTATCAGATGGTGCTGACCAGAAAACCCAAGAAGTATGCTGAGGCAGTGGATAGTGCCATCGACATTGAGGAGGGTTTGCGTAGCCATCATGCTCGTAGGCAGCAGGTGGCTCAGGGTGGTCGTCCCACTGGTCAGGGAGCGCAGTCTTCTCAGTCCTCCCATTCAGCCCATCAGCCCCAGCAGCAGCAGCAGCTGCAGGTGGCACAGTAGTCTGGCCGTCAGAGGTTTCGACCCTACGGTCAGTAGTTCAAGAAGAAGTCAGATTCTAGCTCTTCGGGTTCGGGCAGCTCGAGTAGCAGTGGTTCTCGGGCTGAGTTTTGTGGTTTTTGCGGTGGCAATCATCCGTCTATGCAGTGTGTTGGTGTGCAGGGTTCCTGCAACCTTTGTGGTCAGTACGGGCATTTTACTAGAGTGTGTCCGTCAGCTGGAACACAGTAGATCGCGGCCCAGCCTCAGGGTCGAGGAGGCCAGTCTAGGGGTCGTTCCCCTCAGTTTCAGCAGTCCCGGTTTGGTGAGACTCAGTTTAGGCCGTTTCAGCAGCCTGGTTCGTCGCGGTTCGGACAGTCGTCTCACCCTTTTTACTCTGGACCTCAGCATGCTCAGGTTAACGCCATCACTAGGGAGCAGGCCGAGGAGACGCCGAGTGGGGTGATCGTAGGTAATTGCCTTGTTTTCGATTTTCCTGCGCGTGTGTTGTTTGACACCGGTGCATCGCATTCTTTTGTTTCTGATTCGTTTGTTGTTGAGCATGGTCTGTGTACCATCCCTTTGCGCGATGCTGTTTCTGTTTCTACCCCTGGTGGTGTGAGCCTGTTCTCCCAGGAGGTTTTGTTAGATGGAGTGTTGCGTTTTTGTGAGCATGTTTTGGTGGCGAGCTTGATCCGTTTGATGTTGTGGGACTTTGATTGCATAGTTGGGATGGACGTGTTGTCCAAGTATAGGGCCTCCGTGGATTGTTTCCATGGTATTGTTCGTTTTTAGGCCTTTGTCTAGCGAGAAGTGGGATTTCTACGGCCAGGATTCTCGATCAAAGATCCCGTTAGTCTCAGCGATGGAGATGTTCAGTTTGCTGTCTTCAAGGAATGCTGGTTTTATGATCTACGCTTTGGATGCGTCCTCTTCTTCCCGTGTTCAGCTCAGCGACGTTCCCGTGGTGCGACACTTTCCTGACGTATTTCCGGAGGAGATTCCTGGTTTTCCTCCGAGGAGGGAGATTGACTTCAGCATAGAGTTGGTGCCTGGCGCAGCTCCGATTTCTCGTGCCTCGTATCGTTTCGCGCCTGCGGAGTTGAGAGAACTCAAAGTGCAGTTAGATGATTTGCTGGAGAAAGGTTTTATCCGATCTAGTATGTCGCCGTGGGGAGCGTTATGTTTGTGAAGAAGAAGGATGGCTCAATGCGGATGTGCACTGATTTTCGCCAGCTGAACAAAGCGACAGTAAAGAACAAGTACCCGTTACTGATAATCGATGATCTTTTTGATCAGTTGCAAGGTTCTGCGTGTATTCAAATATTGATCTGCGATCAGGGTACCATCAGCTGAGAGTGAGAGATCAAGATGTAGCGAAGACTGCGTTTCGTACGAGGTACGGACATTTTGAGTTTTTAGTTATGCCGTTTGGGTTGACCAACGCGCCTGCAGTCTTTCAAGATCTGGTGAACCGGGTTTTCAGAGAGTTCATAGACCAGTTTGTGATTGTTTTCATTCACGACATCTTGGTTTATTCTAAGACTCCGAGGGAGCACAAAGAGCACTTGGGAATTGTCCTTCAGAGATTGAGAGAGCAGCAGTTGTACGCTAAATTCTCCAAGTGCAAATTTTGGCTGGATCGCGTTGTATTTCTGGGTCACGTTATTTCAGCCGAGGGGATTTCTGTGGATCCCAGTAAGGTTGATGCTGTTCTGAACTGGGAGCGTCCCAAGAATGTGTCTGATATTCACAGTTTCTTGGGTCTAGCGGGCTATTACCGTCGTTTCATTGAAGGTTTCTCTAGCATAGCCAAGCCGATGACTCAACTGATGCAGAAGGACGAGCGGTTTGTGTGGACTGAGCAGTGCGGTAATGCCTTTCAACTGCTCAAGTAGAAGCTGACTACTGCGCCTGTGTTAGCTCTTCCGTCCGGTTCAGGTGGTTTCGTTGTTTGTTCTGACGCTTCGCTCAATGGTTTGGGCAGTGTTTTGATGCAAAATGGTCGAGTCATTGCGTATGTCTCGTGGCAGTTGAAACCGCACGAGACTCGTTATCCAGTACATGATTTGGAGCTAGCGGCTGTTGTTTTTGCGTTGAAGATCTGGCGCCACTACCTGTACGGCGAGCAGTTCGTGGTGTACTTGGACCACAAGAGTTTGTAGTATCTGTTTTCGCAGCCTGACTTGAACATGAGACAACGTCGTTGGATGGAGCTGCTGAAGGACTTTGATTGTGAGATCAAGTACCAGCCTGGGAAGTCAAACGTAGTGGCTGATGCTTTGAGCAGGAAATCTAGTGAGATGCTCGCTTCGTTGTACATCTCTAAGGATCAGGAGCATCTTAACACTACGGGTTGTAGATTCTACCCGGCTGAAGATTGTGTTGTGGTTTCATCGTTCCAAGTGGAGCCGCAGATTGTTTCGACTATTCGAGCAGCTCAAAGGACTGACCCTTCCATCCACGAGTTGAAGTTGAAGGTCAGGGCTGGCGAACTTGAGGATTATTCTGTCTCGTCCGATGGGTGTTTGAGGTTTTGTGGCAGGCTGGTTGTGCCTAACCTCATTGATTTAAAGGAGGAGATCCTTCGAGAAGCGCACTGTAGCAGACACAGTGTTCATCCTGGTGCACGGAAGATGTACCACGCTTTGAAGCCACACTTTTGGTGGGCTGGACTGAAGAGAGACGTTGCTGGTTTTGTCGCCCGTTGTTTGAATTGTCAGATGGTTAAGGCCGAGAGGATGAGATCCGGTGGTCTATTGCAGAGTTTGGAAGTGCCCCAATGGAATTGGGAGCACATTGCTATGGATTTCGTGACGCATCTGCCTCGTGGGCTGACGGGCCCCGATGATCACGGACCGATGATTTCCACCGGCTGATTGGCTGTGTGTGGTATAGAGGCTTGATTTGAGTTGCCAGTTGATAGACTGGGCTAGCTATTCGACTTCTTGATAGCCCTCATGCATTCATAGCATTGATTATAGCTTGTTGCATGTTTGTGGTATAGAGGCTTGGTTTGAGTTGCCAGTTGATAGACTGGGCTAGCTATCCGACTTCTTGATAGCCCTCATGCATTCATAGCATTGATTATAGCTTGTTGCATGTTTCTGCTTTGATAGCTCTTACGTACTGAGGCTTGACCTCGTATTTCTTTTCCTGTTGTTGTTGTTTGGGTCTGCGTGCCCATTTGAAGGAAATTCAGGTAATCAAGCTGGACCGAGCGGAAGTTCAGTTGGTCGATCCCCGCGTCCATGAGTCCCAGTTTAATTATGATATGTATTGAACCGGGGGATGCCCCGTGTTATCATGTATTTGGGGATCTGTCTTTCGAATTGATTTTTATGGTTACTTGTTGATTGAGTTTGAGTTAACTGATATTTTGAGTATGGAATATTTTGAAGGAATGATTTAAAGTTCAGGCCCATTTCTTTTGAAAAAAATTTTAAGCCCTGATTTTAAGCTTCCGTGATTTGCGTTGATTTTGTGTTAATTGTTATTAATTAGCACGGGGCCTGACATTTTTGGTATCAGAGCTTAAACTGGGATAAGCTCGATTTCTTTTGATCACACTCGAGTCTAGGCACAGAGTTTTGATTTGATTTTGATTGCCTCTGTGACTTATGTGATTTATTATCTGTCCGGTTATTTTGCCTGCTGTGAGATCTTACCTCTAGGCTTGTTTAGATGCCGCCGAGACGTGGAGGAGGTAGGAGAACTAGACGTTCTGAGGAGGAGTCTAGAGCAGGTAGTGATGATGACGCTCGCAGCCTGACTTGAACATGAGACAACGTCGTTGGATGGAGCTGCTGAAGGACTTTGATTGTGAGATCAAGTACCAGCCTGGGAAGTCGAACGTAGTGGCCGATGCTTTGAGCAGGAAGGCTAGTGAGATGCTCGCTTCGTTGTACATCTCTAAGGATCAGGAGCATCTTAACACTACGGGTTGGAGATTCTACCCGGCTGAAGATTGTGTTGTGGTTTCATCGTTCCAAGTGGAGCTGCAGTTTGTTTCGACTATTCGAGCAGCTCAAAGTATTGACCCTTCCATCCATGAGTTCAAGTTGAAGGTTAGGGCTGGCGAACTTGAGGATTATTCTGTCTCGTCTGATGGTTGCTTGAGATTTCGTGGCAGGCTGGTTGTGCCTAACCTCATTGATTTGAAGGATGATATCCTTCGAGAAGCGCACTGTAGCAGACATAGTTTTCATCCTGGTGCACGGAATATGTACCATGCTTTGAAGCCGCACTTCTGGTGGGCTGGCCTGAAGAGTGACGTTGCTGGTTTTGTCACTCGTTGTTTGAATTGTCATATGGTTAAGGCCGAAAATATGAGACCTGGTGGTCTGTTACAGAGTTTGGAAGTGCCCCAATGGAATTGGGAGCACATTGCTAGGGATTTCGTGACGCATCTGCCTCATTCCAGCAGAGGATGTGATGCTATTTGGGTGGTTATAGACCGACTGTCGAAGTCTGCACATTTTATTCCCTATGGGATGACCTTCTCGTTGAAGAAAATGGCGAAGCTGTACGTTGTTTTTGTTGTTAGACTGCACGGTTTGCCTGTTTCGATCGTTTCCGACCGAGATCCGAGGTTTACTTCCAGGTTTTGGAAGAGTTTGCAAACATCGTTGGGCACCAGTTTGGCTATGAGCACAGCGTATCACCCCCAAACAGATGGCCAATCTGAGAGAACTATCCAGACGTTAGAGGATATGTTGCGAGCTATTGTGATGGATTTCGGAGGTAGCTGGCAGGACGCGTTGTCTTAGGTGTAGTTTTCCTACAATAACATCTATCATGTAACGATTGGTATGGCGCCGTTCGAGGCTTTGTATGGCAGGAAGTGCAGATCGCCGGTATGTTGGGAAGAAGGGGGGAGAAGCAGCTCTCTGCCCCTAACTTTGTGCAGCAAATGAAAGATCACGTGGATCTTATTCGACAGCGGATGAATGCTTCCCAGGATCGCCAAGCCAGTTATGCTAATAAGAGGCGTCGACCTCTTGAGTTTCAGGTTGGTGATCGTGTATTCCTTAAAGTTTCTCCGTTTCGCAGTGTGATGCGCTTTGTACGCAAGGGAAAGTTGGCCCCTCGTTATGTCGGACCTTATGAGATTGTTGAGAGGATTGGCCCTTTAGCGTATCGGCTGTTATTGCCGCCAGAGTTGTCTTCTCTACATGACGTCTTCCATGTTTCCATGTTGAGGAAGTACGAGGCAGATCCGTCTCATGTGCTTAGGACTGACGAGGTTGAGCTAGATCAGACGTTGAGTTATCAAGAATATCCTTTACAGATCTTTTGCAGAAAATGAAAAAACTGAGGAATAAAACCATTCCGTTGGTGATGGTACAGTGGAGCAAGCATGGTAGGGAAGAAGCTACTTGGGAGCTGGAAGAAAAGATGCAGCGCGAGTGGCCGCATGAGTAGCTGTTAAGCTAAATTTCCAGTAGTTTGTAGCTTTTGGTTGTATTTCTTCCCTAGTTGTTGTTGATTGTTTGCTCAGTTATTTTGAACTCTTGGCTTGTGTTAAGCAAGTTCTGTTTTGGCTTGTTGTTGTTGAGTTGTATTTCCAGTTTGCTGTTCGATTTCGAGGACGAAATGCTTTTAAGTGGGGGAGAAATGTGAGACCTGAAATATAATTAATATTAATTTGTTGGAATTAATCGGTTTTTGGAGATTTCTGGTTGTTCAGATCTCTGTTTGGATGTTTTGTTTGCATTTCCGGGTCAGATTTCACACTTAGAGCAATTCTGGAAATTTTGGGAATTTTACGAGTTTGAATCTGTTGGCAGATTTGATGACGTCATGTTTTCTGTTGCGCGTTGGCGTAGCAATTGCTGACGTAAGCGTTGCTGTTAAGTATTGGTTGCGTTAGCAATCAGATGTGATGAAGTAAGGTTATCCGTTAGCTCTTGTGTTATTTTGGATGTTGGCAGCAAGTTCCTGTAGCGCGAAGGAAACGGTGCCGTTTTGGTGAACGCTAGCGGGAGAGATCTGTTGCCAGCGATCGATGTTCAAGCGTTTAGGGTGATGTCTTCAGATTTGCTGACGTGTGCGAAGCTACGTTGTTTGATTTAATTGAAATGCTGTTGTTTGGATAAGTGGCTACGTCATACTTTTAGCATTGTGCATTGCTATGGGGTAGAGATCTGTTTTTAGTGTGGCGCGTTAGGAGACCAACGATGTGTTGAGCGCTGAGATCTGTTTTACCGATGCGCTGTCATTTTGACTTGTGAACGAGCGTTTGTTGTTAACGCTGGGATCTGGTGATTATTAGCGTTGTTGGAGAGATCTGTTTGACGCTATTCCTTGATGTAGGAATCTGTTTCTGTCGGTGGATGAATTAATCAGATTTCTCGCGTCTATATTAGAAGCATGGCTTGGCTTTGTTTTACTTCACCAGATCTCATACTTAGAAAAATTCTCCCGACCTTCGTTCTCTGTCTCTCAAACCCTCGATTACTGTTCACCGTGATCTTTCCGGTTAATTCCCGTCGACTCCGTCCACTGTTTTTCACGTTCGAGTTAGCGTTGGACTTATCTTGAGAAGCTCTTCCATTCTATACCACTTTGGGAGGCTACGATTGGCTAGTTGAGGAACGCGAAGTTGCTGCTCGGTTGTGCGTGGTTTCGTTCAGGTAGAACTTCGTTCCTTTCATGATGAGTTCTGTTCCTAGCCTTGAATTAAGCTCCCTGTTGAGTTGTATTGTTGAGATTAGTTTCTGGTTTGGTTGAGTGTAGCTCCCAGCCGTGAGCTTCTGTAATTGGCCGTGAATTTCCTGTTAGCTTGCCTGAGATCTGTTGTGCGTATGTTTAGCAGGTGTTGAATCAGATCTCTCGGAACCTGTTTGTAGTCATTGTTGCACAGGAGGTTAAAGGTACGGATTTGAGCTTGATGTAGCTGGGGATTGGCGTGAGATTGAATGCTAGATGGCTGTTGTGTATTGTTGTGGATGTTGTTGTGTGCATATGTGATTGCTGTTGATTTTAGCTGCTATGTTTATGCATACACGCATTTCCCATATTGCATTCATATTTCTGTTTCAGCTATCGCTTTGCATTCCGTTGTATTGCTGTTGTTGCTTACCAGGATGCAAGGGCGAGCGGCAATGCCGCACTCTCATCTCCCTGCTGGGATTTGTTAGCCACCATGCGCCGAGTGGTTAACTACCACAGTTCATGGGCGAGGCAACGGCAGGTTGAGTTGTTTGATACATCTGGTATTCGGGTGTAGTGTCAATGCGAGTGGCTCATTACCACACTTTGAACACACCTCGTGGCCACTGATTCGTTGCTGATCTCGTGGATCTATGTTTGAGTTCCTTGGCTCCCTTGTTGGTTGTACCCTTCAGCTGTTATCCGGTGTCTCATGCATAGCATCTGCATTTTATCTTATGCATTCCTTTATGCTATTTCAGTAGCTCTCCATACTGGGGTTTGACCCCATGTCCCTCTGGGGCTTGGTTGTTTTCCTTGTTTGTGTTGTTTTCAGGAAACCCAGGTTTTACAGCTGGTCGTGGTTTTAACCCAGCTGGTGGCGCCCCAGGAGGTGGTTAGAGTATCCCAGTGGCGTATAGCATATTTATATGTATCAGTATTCTTAGCCAGGGGATGCCCTGCGCTTTGTCGTTGTATTGGGTCGTTGGAATTTGATACATGTTATTGTGTTGCTGTTTTTATGCTATACTATTGGTCATTTTTATAAACTGGGATATCTATTTTGAGTATCGCATTATTTTAAACTATATTGTTTTAAACCGTCAGGCCAAAAGCGAAAATTTTACCCGCTTTTTAATAGCTTCCGCATGTGTTTGTATGTTTTATCTCTGATATGAGCACAAGGCCTGACATCCTAAGAATGCTACTTTCTCCAACCAGAAGTCACACTTGCTAAATTTAGCAAACAACTGCTTATTCTTCAACACTTGAAGCACAGTCCTCAAATGATCGACATGCTTAAATATGGTCTTAGACTACACTAAGATATCATCTATGAACACAACTACAAATTGGTCTAGCGATGGTTGGAAAATTCTATTCATTAAATCAATGAAAGCTGATGGAGCATTCGTAAGTCCAAAAGGCATTACTAAGAACTCATAGTGACCATAACGATTTCTGAAGGCTGTCTTATAGACATCTGATGCCTTAATATTTAACTGGTGGTAACCAGACCTCTAATCAATCTTAAAAAAGACTACTGATCCTTTTATCTGGTCAAAAAGATCCTCAATTCTAGGAAGGGGATATTTATTCTTAATGGTCAGCTTATTCAGCTCTCTATAATCTATACACAACCTCAGACTCCCGTCTTTCTTCATAACGAAAAGAACAGGTGCTCCCCAGGGGGACGTACTAGGTCTAAAAAATCCCTTATCCAACAGATCTTGTATATGTTCCTTTAGTTCTTTCATCTCTGATGGAGTTAGACGGTAGGGTGGTCTAGAAACTGGAGCTGCTCCTGGAACTAGGTCAATCAAAAATTCAAGTTCTCTGTCTGCTGGTAATCCATGGATATCTTCTGGAAAAACTTTGGGAAATTCGCTCACCACCTCCACATCTGAAAGTTGAGGCTTACTAATCGTTGCTAAGGACGACAAGCTAGCCAAAAATCCTATCCCTCCATTCCTCAAACAACTTTGAGCCTTAAGGGCTGATATAATACGAGGAATCCTCCAAACATGATTGGCTTCGAACTTAAATGGATCTCCTTGGGGTGGATTAACAACTACTGTTCGCAGTTTAAAGTCTATCACTACTCCATACCAAGTCAACCAGTCTACTCCAAAAATTATATCGAACTCCGGCATTGGTAACACAATTAAATCGGCAGTAATCAAATGCCCTTGAAGTCTAAGTTCTAAACCTCGAAACAAATCATGAGATACTAACTCTTCTCCCGAAGGTACTGTTACACAAAATCCTATGGCTACTTGGTCAGGCTTGATGGGTAACTTCTTAGCAAACTTGGCTGCTATAAAAGAATGAGTAGCTCCTGAATCTATCAAAGCCATAGAAGGCAATCCAGCAATTATAATCTTACCCGTGACCACTGTCGAGTCTGTGTTGGCTTGATCAGCTGTCATCACGTAGGCTCTACTGGTCACCAGTTGCCTTGACTTTGGGCAATATTTCAAAATATGCCCTGGCAACCCACATCTGTAGCAGACGTTCTGTCCAAGTCTGCATTGACCAGGATGCATCTTTTGGCACTTAGGACACACCGGTCTACTGTTAATAGCTGGAACTGCACTAATGGGTTGGATCGGTAGAGGTTTCTGCTCTTGAGGCCTCTGCTGATTCTTATTCTGTTTTTTGAATGGCCTCTGATCCTTATGCTGAATGGTCTGCCTCTTCTGCTGCCTTTCTTCATCAACATCCTTCCAGTCTCTTTCAATTCGTAGGGCTCTATCCACTGCTTCTCTGTAAGTCTTGGGCACAGATAGCCTAACATTCATCTTGAACATAGGCTTTACTCCTTCCACAAAATGGCTTAACTTCTCTTCTGGGTTGTTACCTATCAAAGGAACAAAGTAACACCCTCTTTCAAATGCCCGCACATATTCCTGTACCGTCATGCTCCCCTGTTTCAGGGTCAGAAACTCCCTCTTCAATTCAGACCTCTTGTCTGCCGTGAAGTATTGCTCAAAGAATACTTGTTTGAAATCTATCCAAGTAAGGTTCAATAAATCCAGTTTCAGGGTCAGAAACTCCCTCTTCAATTCAGACCTCTTGTCTGCCGTGAAGTATTGCTCAAAGAATACTTGTTTGAAATCTATCCAAGTAAGGTTCAATAAATCCACATACAACTTAGCTCCTTCCCACCAAATCATGGCGTCATCTCTTAACATGTAGATAGCACACCTAGACCTATCTAAATCTGGCATCCGGAGGTACTCAAAGATAACCACCATCGACTTGATCCAACTTTCAGCAACTAATGGATCCGTTGTACCACTAAACTCCTTCGGCTTCTGTCTTCTGACCATTTCTTGAGGATCATCATGGCTTGGCCCTCTACAGCTAGAAGATTGGCCACTACCCCTGCCGGTTTGCTCTACCAGCAGTCTTAGGAGTTGAGCGATACTAGCATTAATGTCAGGACTTGTTTCCTCTAAGGGATTACCTCTTCTACCTCTTCCTCTTCCTGACATCTTATAATCTATAGCCCGTAATCCACCACATATAATTATAAGAACAAGCTAAAAATTTAAAGGCAATGCTCTGAAAAATAAACAGCTTTGGAGAAACGCTCGATGAAATCTAATCCAACTGACAGTGCATGTGTTTATCTCAGGAACATTGCTCTGATACCACGTTGTGACGCCCGAACCCACGGGGTCACGTATTTGCGGTGAATTAAAATTTGGAAGTAAAAAGAAGGGCTAAACGGCAATTTTTTATAAGCTATATTTCTTATAACTTAGAAAAATTTCGAAACACAAACAAAAACACAAACTGACATACAAACATTCGGCGCCAAGTACTGAAAATTTCCGGAAAACAGATTTCATATATATATTGCAATTGATATTACAACATCTGAAATTCTATATGAATTTACTACTGTTTCAATAGCTCTAATACAGATGTCTATGATAAAAGACAACAACAGCTAAGACACGGAAAACGCTGCCCATAGATAAACACTTGACCACCCAGCTGTCTCAGCTTCCACCTTCCGCTTGTCCCTTAACTGTCTCACCTGCACCATTTTAAAAGCTAATGAGCCTAGGGGCTCAGCAAGTAAAATCTGAGTAATAACAAAGTCATTTAACGTAGGCAGACATCTGAACATTTACATAACTGAGTTTAAAGGAACCTCATTTAAACATAAGCATTCTTTCGTAAACTTTCTTTCATAACTTTTGTAAGCTTGGGTGCGGGGACAATAACCCAGATCCCTTCATTATTTTCTTAAACTTTAGAATTTATGGCTTAGAAGCTCTCCTTAGGTCCAATGTGCACTTGATCAAATGACTTCTGATATCAGTTCTAGCATATAGATCATTGTGAAGAGGCAACGGACATCTGGACGACTGCTCACCCTTCCTTTATGAAAGGGCAACTGACATCTGGACAGTTGCTCACCTTTACTTTATGACTGTCTGTTATCTATGCCATAAATCCTTAAAATAAACTTTTGTTCCTATAAACGCTTATCCTTTAAAATTTGCTTTGAAAATCATCAGGGTTAACTTCTTTTCAAACTCGCTTCCCGTTTTAAAACTTACTGAGTATCAGATTTGACTACTGGAAAACATTCGCTGAGATAGAAATAGATTTCTCTAAAAGAAACTGTACTGGAAAACAAAACAGATTCCTCAGGTGGAACGTAACGTTGAACAGATGTGACAACACGGAACAGTATTGTTAGCGTGGAACAGATCTGAGTATGAAATTTACATCGCTAACATTGAAATAGATGTCGTGGGTCAACTTAGATGTCAACGCAGGAACAGTGTTTAGAAAAGAAACAGATGTATATAATGGAATAGTGTTTAGAAATAAAACAGTTGTGACTTGGTCAACTCAGATGTCAATCAATAATCGCAAGGGACTCAGCAGTGAAGTATTTAATACTGTGAAATCTGACCAAAATCTGATGTGTAGCGAAAACACGAATCTGAATTGAAAACTTCTGATTTAATTAAAAGATTTATTCGCTAACATAGGAAACAAAGTCTGAATAAGAACTTGGTGCTGAAACATCACGAATGACATCTACGATACCTGTTCTGCCTATCAAACCAGACTTAGTTTCTGATTCGACTAGCATCTTCGATTACATAGAGTCAATCTCAGATGTTACCATTCACCAGAAGAAAAACCATTCGTGAAAATACGTGACTCAAATCTGAACTCCTCAGTACTTAGAAACATCTTCAATCTTTCTTAAAACATTCTGAAATACTTTGGAAGCAGAAAACATAACTTTGGACCCAGTCTTTCTTTCTTAAACATAACTTTAAACATACAGGCAAGCAGATCCATGAAATGAGAAAAATCAATATATGCTTCAAATGGTGTAGCAAAGGATCAGCTTTTACTTGCCTTTGAACTGAGCTTTACGACAGCAGTTTGTTCCCGCAGAGTTCCTCCTCCTCAAGCAATCACACGAGCTTCTTTGAAGATATTTGAAAGAACACAAAAGAGTTTTCTATTTGCAAGTGAAAATGAACTTTTCCTTCGTAACAGGTATTTATATGGGATGGATTAGTGGCAGGTGAGGTGTAATCATTAAGCATGACAAACCTTACCTAAAGTTGTGAATTTTAGAAAAATTTCCCTCTCAATATTTTAGTTTGAAAATCTACCAAACCTTTCTTAAAAGAAACCATTTTGTTCATTTAAAATCATTTTCAACAAATTTCTAAAACCTGCTCGTGAGTTGCGCTTGGAGTGACATCTACTGGAACTTGCTGCATCATACTTCAATTCTAAAATAAATAAAATCAGCTTTCATAAAATAGGTTATGCTAACATTTAAATTGTCATTTCGACCCTCGAAATAAATAAGATGCATATATATGGTTCTATGGATTTTGGGGCGTTACAAAATCTATGTACAGCTTCGCCATCTTCTTCAAGGGATACGTCATATTGTAGGGAATGAAGTTAGCAGACTTCGATAATCTGTCAATAACAACCCACACAGCATCACAAACTTTGCTGGAACGAGGTTTAATGGGTTTCAAAATCCATAGCTATGTGCTCCCAATTCCATTGGGGCACCTCTAAGCTCTGCAATAAACCACCCGGTCTCATCTTCTCGGCCTTAACTTGCTGAAAGTTCAAGCAACACGCTACAAAATCAGAAACATCACTCTTCAGACCTGCCCACCAAAAGTGCGGCTTCAAGGCATGATACATCTTCCTCGCACAAGGATGGACACTATGTCTACTACAGTGTGCTTATCTCAAGATCTCCTCCCTAAAATCAAGCAGATTTGCACTACCAAACTGCCACGAAACCTCTAACAACCATCGGACGAGACAGTGTAATACTACAACTGTCCAGTTCTAACCTTCAGCTTTAACTCATGGATAGATGGATCTGTTTCTGAGCTGCTCTAATATTCGTAACAATCCGTGGCTCAACTTGAAAAGAAGCCACCACAACATAATCCTCACCTGGGTAAAACCTCCAACCAGTAGTGCGTAAATGCTCATGGACTTTCGAAATCTGCAACGAAGCCAGCATCGCCACTTGAGCCTTTCTGCTGAATGCATCAGCAACTACATTCACCTTCAGCTTTAACTCATGGATAGATGGATCTGTTTCTGAGCTGCTCTAATATTCGTAACAATCCGTGGCTCAACTTGAAAAGAAGCCACCACAACATAATCCTCACCTGGGTAAAACCTCCAACCAGTAGTGCGTAAATGCTCATGGACTTTCGAAATCTGCAACGAAGCCAGCATCGCCACTTGAGCCTTTCTGCTGAATGCATCAGCAACTACATTCACTTTCCCAGGCTGATATTGGATCTCACAATAAAAATCCTTAAGCAACTCCATCCATCTACACTGTCTCATTTTCAAATCTGACTGAGAAAAAAAAATACTGAAGGCTCTTGTGGTCGGTATACACCACAAACTGCTCGCCATATAGGTAGTGACGCAAAATATTCAAGGGAAAGACCACTGGTGCCAACTACAAATCATGAACTGGGTATCGAGTCTCATGCGGTTTCAACCGACGAGAGGCATACGCAATGACTCGACCATGCTGCATCAACACACAACCCAATCCATTCAACGAAGCATCCGAACAAACAATAAAACCACCTGAACCAGACGGAAAAGCTAAGACAGGCGCAGAAGTTATCTTCTCTTCGAGCAACATAAAGTTATTTTCACACTGCTCAGTCCAAACAAATCTCTTGTCTTTCTGGGTCAACTGCGTCATAGGCCTAGCGATACTAGAAAATCCCTCGATAAAGCACTGATGATAGCTAGCCAAACCCAGGAAACTACGAATCTCCGAAATATTTTTGGGACGCTCCCAGTTAACAAAAGCCTTTACTTTACTAGAATCCACAGAAGTACCTGCAGTTGAAACAACATGACCCAGAAATACAATCTTGTCCAACCACAACTCGCTCTTGGAAAACTTAGCATACAACCGCGAGTTTTGTAGAGTTTGGATAACCAACCTCAAATGCTCTTTATGCTGCATCGCAGTCTTCGAGTACACCAATATATCATCGATAAACACAATCACAAACTGATTGATGAACTCTCGAAAGACTCGATTCATCAAATACATGAAAACTACAGGGGAATTCGTCAAACCAAAAGGCATAATTAAAAACTCATAATGCCCGTAACCTGTACAAAATGTAATTTTCGTAACATCTTTCTCCCTAATACACAAGTGATGGTACTCCGAACACAGATCAATCTTCGAGTACACCCGCCAAACCATGAAGCTGATCAAACAAGTCATCGATCCTCGGCAAAGGGTACTTATTCTTCACTGTTGCCTTATTCAGTTGCCGGAAGTCTATACACATTCTCATGGATCCATCCTTCTTCTTCACAAACAAGATAGGCGCTCCCCACGGAGACATACTCGGACTAATGAAGACCTTCTCCAACAAGTCTCTAAGTTGCACCTTCAACTCCCTCAACTCGAGGGCGCTAAACAATACGGGGCTCGCGAGATCGGAGCTGTACCAGGTACCAACTCAATGCTAAAATCAATCTCCCTTCTCGGAGGAAAACCAGGAATCTCCTCAAACGCATCGAGGAAATCACGAGCGACCGGTATATCACCAAGCTCTACGCACGAAGAAAAGGATGCATCAAAAGCATAGATCATAAATCCTACGCTCTCCAACGACAACAAGCTAAACATCTCCATCGTAGAGACTAAAGAAATCTTTGATTTATAATCGTGGCCATAGAAGTCCCACTTCTCGTCAGACTGGGGCCTAAAACGAACAACGCCATGGAAACAATCCACGGTGGCCCTATAGCTAGAAAACACATACATTCCCACAATGCAATCGAAATCCCACATCACTAGCCTGATCATATTCTCTATCACGTTCTCACCAAACATGAGAATGCCATTCAACAAAATCTCTTGGGAGTATAGGCTCACTCCGGCATGAGTCGTAACAGACACAACATCACACAAAGAAGTGGTATGCAAACCATGCTCAACCACAAATGCATCAGCAATAAACGAATGTGATGCTCCTGTATCAAACAATACACGCGCATGAAAATAAAAAACATAGCAAATACCTGCATCACTCCTCATGGTGTGCCCTCCTCCGCTTGCTCCCTCGTCATGGCATTCACCTGGACATGCTGGGGTCCTGAGAAATGAGGCTGGTAACACTGTCCGAAATGCGAAGGACCAGGCTGCTGAAACGGCCTAAACTGCGTCTCCCCTATCCTCTGCTGCGGAGAAGGAAAAGAACGACCTCGAGACGACCCACCAAAACGACCCTGGGGTGGGGCTGCGGCGTGCTGAGATCCCGCCAATGGACACACTCTCGAAATATGTCCATACTGTCCACAACTATTACATGCACCATTCACGCCAACACACTGCGCCGTAGGATGCTTTCCTCCACACTGGCCACAAAACTCGGCCATGGAACTACCGCTGCTAGAACTTCCTGAACCAGAAGAACTAGAACCTGACTTGTTCTTGAACTGATGACCACGAGGTCTAAACCTGTGGCGTCCAGACTGTTGGGCTGCCTGCTGCTGAGGTGGTTGGGATGATTGCGAAGAGGCCACAAAACTCGGCCATGGAACTACCGCTGCTAGAACTTCCTGAACCAGAAGAACTAGAACCTGACTTGTTCTTGAACTGATGACCACGAGGTCTAAACCTGTGGCGTCCAGACTGTTGGGCTGCCTGCTGCTGAGGTGGTTGGGATGATTGCGAAGACTGAGAAGGTTGCACCATCGGAACCATGGGACGGTTACCTTGCACCACTTGAGGCCTAACACGCGACCTACGGTTCTGTAGTCCCTCCTCAATATCTATAGCCCTGTCACCGCCTCCGCATAGTTTTCCGATGAACTCGCCAGCACCAAAGAATATAAATCCTAATTCAGCCCCTCCAATAACTTGTTCCTCTTTTCCCTCTCGCGACTAGAAACATGCGGAACATACGCAAGAAGAAAAGAAAACCTCCGGCGTTCTATCCTACAGACAAAGTCCCCTGCACCAGGTTATCAAACTCACCTCCCTGGCTTTAACATAGGATTCCGGAATGTACTCCTAACGAAAGGCAGTACAAAATCTGTTCCACGTGATCCCTACTTCAGTCTCCTCGAGAGTCCTCGAAGCGCCTCTCCACCAAATCTCGACATTCCTTCTCAACTGAAACGTTGCCAAACTCAACCTACGCTCGTCATCGTACCTCACACGATCAAACAAGCCGATAATGTGCTGCAACCTGGACTCCACATCGGAAGTAGGCTCATCACCATTAAACGTATGAGGATCCATCCACTGAAACCTCGCCATCACAAGTTCCATGTCGTCCACACGGGCTGCCAGATCATCTACCTCAACCTCAACCTGACAAGCACGTCTACGACGAGGAATACTATGCTGCAACTCATCGTTCTGACCCTCGGATTCTTCCGGAATATGCCCTCTACCTCTACGCCTATGTCTAGGTGACATCTAAGAAGGTACTGAACAATAAGGTTACACAACAACAAGTATATCACGCAGCAAATAAATCACCTAGTCATGCACATGTAACAAGCAATACTATGCCTAGACCCAATTGTGACCAAAAGAAATTGAGCTTATCCCAGATTAAGGTCTGATACAAAATGTCAGGCCTCATGCTCAATCAGAGTAAAACCACGCAAAAACAATAGCAGAAGCAATAAAATAGTGGCTAAAATTTTCGCTTTTGGCCTGACTTAGAAAACATAAGTTAACATACATTGATATCCAAATTATCAGGAAGATAGTGGCCACGGGGTGTGTGAGCATATGGGAGATACCAACTCGTCTCAACACACGTACCAGATGCAGAACATAACACTCAACCAGCTGTTTCCCAACTCATGAGATGTGGGAGCTACCCACTCCGCTCATAGTGGCTAACAGATCCCAGCAGGGAGATGAGGGTGACGGGAGTTACCCGCTCAGCCTCCAAACAAGCATCCTGGTATGCACAGATCAATACAACAAGGCACGACTAACAAGATCTGAGCTTAACATGAATAATGCCTGTATGCAATGAAAAAACTTGCATTAAAAAACACAACAGAGACAAACAATACAGCACAGAAGCATACACAGCATAACACATAATATCCATGCCAATTCCAACGATGTTAAACAAGCTCACATCCGTACCTTAGTCCAATTACCACAACAGAAGTCCCGAGCAAGCAGATCTGAAACCTGTTAAGTCAAATAAAAACGCTAACTCAGGGACTCAAATCTCAGAGCTACGAACTGGGAGATACAACCTCTACCAGCTCTGTCCTACCCTTTTAGCTCAACAAACAGCTCTAAACAAAGCAAAAGTTAGGAACTAACACTTACCTAACGTGCTACCTGAACGGCAGAAGCAAATATGCACTTATACTAACAGACTACATAGAGTAGCTTCCTTCGAGATCTTCTTCCAGTTAAACCAAGGTTTGTGAAAGAGGTATGAGGAGAATATCATCAGCAAGAGGAGTCCAGCGCTACCACTCTTATGCCCATCAGAGCTGTCTACCGTCGTCAATCGAAGAAGAAAAGCTTCGGTGAACAATAGCTAAGGTATCGCGACAGAGTTATCTTTCGAGAAATATTTCGAATTTTCGGGAACAAATAATGGCGAGACCAGAGTCAAAGTCGTCTATTTAAAACGACTTAAGTCTCCCAGATCTGACAGACAACAGTCACCGACGACTTAAGATCCAAGCTAACCCCAACTCTGATATGAGTATCACTCCCTATCTGGACTCTGCGCTAAAACAAATTTAGAACTTATCCAAACGATGTCGCACCAAGGACCGTCACTCGCTAAGACATGTCATCTCGCTAGCCAAGTCTGAATTATTAAACGGTGTCGCATCGTGTTCTCAGATCTGACTCACCAAACCTGCCAAATCTGAAATCTCTGAACCACGCCTATCTACCCCCTAACTACGAACCGGAACAACGAACCGGACCTGTACACGTATAACTAACCACGCTCGCAACTCATATCTGGCATCTCCCAAAACAATGTCGCATGACTACCAGCGTAGAACTTCAACACAAGTAACCAAATAGCGCGCGAACACCAGATTTCATTACCAAATATGAATACAACCAACCAGAACTGCCCAGCACTCAAATCTGATCATTTTCCCGTGGAAATTCTCCAAATTCCAGAGCTGTTTCGAAGGCTTCTACTGACCCGATAACTTCACAAAGCATACCAGCTCAAAGCCGGTCCATCCCAGATCTGTTCACACCAAATCTGGTCTATGCTAAACCCGATTAATTAACTCAATTAATCTCATAATATTTCGGGTCTCACAACTTCTATACCATTCTTAGAGATTATATGACCAAGAAACATTTTCAAGCCCAAATTCAAACTTACTAAATGTCAGGCCCCATGGTAATCAACAGAGATTAACAGCAAAAATAAGAACATAATCGCGGAAGCATAAAAAAATAAGGCTTAAAAATTTTTCAAATGTTGGGCCTGAACCATAAAACATTAATTCAAAATATTCGTACTCAAAATAGGATTTATATATAAATCCAACAACATTAGGCAACTAAAATAAACTCAAATACAATAGATCCCCAAATACAATAAAACTCAGGGTATCCCCTGGTTCGATACATATATGAGTAAAATAGGACACAATACAGGGATCTACCTGCTGACACTCCACCCTGTCCAGCCTGGTTACCCGAAGAACCTGCAATGGGTAACACAGACCCAAGGAACCCAAAATCAAGAAAAGAATACGAGGTCAAACCTCAGTACGAAGAGCACTAAGTAAACAGCAAATCATAAACATGCAGTATTCTAAGTCATGAAATGCATGTGGATGTCAAGGAATCGGTCACTAGGCCAACGAGTCAGCTGGAAAATCGGGTGAGCCTCTATACCACTCACAGCCAATAAGCCGACGGAAATCATCTGTCCGTGATATTCAGGTCTGGCTATTCAATTAACCATCACAGCTCGGTGGTATTCAGACACGACGAATCAGTCGGTCACCACTCCGATGATAGAATTGTGTCTTTCAGTGATGTGGCTCAATTCGGTGATCAATCAAATCTCATGATCAAGATGTATGCATGAATGCCACTAAATTCAAATCTGATTTAAGCATGAATAATTCACATAAAGCAGAATAGAATAATCATTCAGAGAGCCAAATCTGTTCACGTAATTCAAGGAATTCACAGAACATAGTTCATGCCTCAAAATACTAACACGCTTATGCCTAAAGTTGTTAATAGAAGCTCAATTCGTACCTCAGGTCCTAGCAAATACCTCAACCAGATCTCACCAGGGCACGGAAACCTCAACTTGCTGAAATCTGCTTCCTCGCTGGTCTCGACAACCACAGTAGGAACTGCCCGGGAGCTCAAATCTGTAAAGGCATCTCATAAATTAGCTAAAACCTGAACTCCAATAGCTCACTGCCTACGGTCAAGAACTCAAATCTGGTTCGACCACGAAGCAAAGGTTCTAACAGCTAAAACTAAGCTTATAACGGTAGGAATCACTTACCCAGAAGCTCAGAAAGACTGAAGAACTCTCGGGTCTAACTTTGCGAAAATCTTCGAACAATGTAAATCCTTTGCGCTCCTCCTACGAGTCGATCTACAACTCCAGACTGGTATCAATCAAAAGAGCTAAACAAGGCGAGCTTAAGGCCACCAGTCTTACTCCACACGACAGCGAAAATTGACAGCAATCTACCGGAGAAGGGTTCGATGAACAGTACCGATCGAGGGTTAACGAGGAAGAAAAATAAGTAAATATCGAAGTCGAATATACGCTAAGTGTCGATCAACACTTGTATTTAAAATCCATCATCGAAGTCTACAGTGAAAGTCAAGCACCGACACCATCTGATCTGAGCATCAGATCCTAGTGCTAAGGCACAAGTCCTTGAATCTGAATCCAGTGCTCACTCAAATTTGGCCTCAGCTCTACCGCTAACGCGCTACTAACCAATTACGGCGTCGCATCAAGGGTTCCCGCTAACACTAGCAAAACGAAGTCGCACTGGGGAAATAGATCCTAGCACTCAGATCTGCTCACGCTCACTCAGATCCGAACAACACTGTACCGCACCAGTCTAAACCCCAAAACGTTGACTATCGCTTGGCATCTCCTAGATGACTCTCGCATCTGTTCTCGCCCGCTACCAGATCCCACTCGTTATCGCCACATCTGAAAAATGAAAAACGACGAGCATCACTTCTCGCGTCCAATCTGACTACTCAAATCTGAAATTCAGTAATCACCTCAACCGTCTAATCCTCCACCAAAACTAATTAATCACTAATTACAGAATCTCAATCCTCACATTCTCCCCACCTTAAGAGATTTCGTCCTCGAAATAAATGGCAAACACAGGGCAGAATCAACAAAACACCAGCGAATCACAAAGCTCTGCACAAACTACCAAAACCAGAGCACAAACAACTATCAAAACACGAAGCGAAAGCCAGAAATTACCTAGAATACTCACTGTCTAAGCTCAAACAGATGAGGCCACTCTTGTCTAATCTTCTCTTACACCTCCCAGGTAGCTTCTTCTCGGCCATGCTTACTCCATTGGACCATCACCAACGGAATTATCTTATTCCTCAACTGCTTCTCCTTTCTATGCAGAATCTACACTGGATATTCAACATAACTCAGGGTCTGATCCAGCTCCACTTCATCAGTTCTCAATACATGGGACGGATCTGGCTCATATTTCCTCAACATTGACACATGAAAAACGGCATGTATCGCTACTAACACATCAGGCAGCTGCAATCTATAAGCCAACTGTCCAATCCTCTCAACAATCTCGAAAGGAACAACAAATCTAGGATCTCATTTGACCTTATATCTGAATCACATCACGCTCTTGAAAGGAGAAATCTTAAGGAATACTCGATCACCAACTTCGAATTCCAGAGGTCGGAGTCTTCTTTTAGCGTAGCTAGCATAGTGATGTTGTGCAGCTTTCATTCTACTTCGAATCAACGAAACCTGGTCTAGAATATGATGCACAAACTCAGGGGTCTAAAGCTGTTTCTCACCAACTTCTTCCCAACAGATCGGAGATCTACACTTGCAACCATACAACGCTTCAAATGGAGCCATCCCGATAGTCACTTGATAGCTGTTGTTATAAGAAAACTCAACCGAGGATAAGGATTCCTGCCAGCCACCACTGAAATCCATCACAATTGCTCGCAGCATATCTTCTCAAGTCTGAATGGTTCTCTCGGATTGTCCATCTGTCTGAGGGTGATAAGCTGTACTCATAGCCAATCTCGAACCCATAGCTGCTTGTAAACTCTTCCAAAATAGAGATGTGAATCTTGGATATCTATCAGACACTATCGAAACAGGCACTCCATGCAATCTAACCACATGGTCAATGTACAGTCTCGCCATTTTCTTCATCGAACACCTCACATCATAGGGAAAGAAATGGGCTGACTTCGAGAGTCTATCAATCACCACCCAAATCACATCACTTCCCCAACTTGATTGAGGTAAATGAGTCACAAAGTCCATGGCGATGTGCTCCCAATGCCATTGAGGCACTTCTAAACTTTGCAACATTACACCAGGTCTCATTCTTTCGGCCTTGACCTGCTGACAATTCAAACATCGAGCAACAAAACCAGAAATCTCACTCTTCATGACTTCCCACCAGTAGTGAGACTTCAAATCATGGTACATCTTTCTCTCGCCCGGATGCACACTATACCGGCTACAATGGGCTTCATCATAATAGTCTCTTTCAAATCAACTAGGTTAGGAACCACCAATTCCTCGAAATCTCAAACACCCCTCAGGAGCAACAGAAAAATCTTCAGACTGACCATTATGAGCCTTAATCTTCTATTCATGAATATAAGGATCAGTCCTTTGTGCCTACTTGATGTCAATCACAATTTGTGGTTCAACCTGAATAGAAGAAACTACGAAATGCCCGACTGGAATCGCCAACCATAAGTACCCAATTGCTCGTGGATTCTCGAGATACTCAAAGACGTCAACATCACAGGCTAGGCTTTCCTACTCAAAGCATCGGCTACTAAGTTCATCCACCCAGGCTGGTACTGGATCTCACAATCAAAATCCTTGAGCAACTCCATCCACCGACGTTGTCTCATATTCAGATCTGATTGAGTGAATATATACTTCAAAATCTTGTGGTTAGTGTACACCACAAACTCCTCACCATACAAATAGTGACGCGAAATCTTCACGGAAAAAACAATCTCTTCCAATTCCAAATCATGAACGGGGTATCTCTTCTCGTGGGGCTTCAACTTTCGAGACACATACGCAATCACATACCCGTTCTGCATCAAAACACAACCCAGATGGCTCAGAGAATCATCAGAGCAAACAACGAAACCTCCGGAACCAGACGGCAAAGCCAACACAGGAGCAGTAGTCAACTTCTCCTTAAGCGTCTGAAAACTCGACTCGAACTCATCAGTCCAAACAAATCTCCTATATTTCTGAGTCAAATGCGTCATCGGCCTTTCTATCGAAGAGAACATCTCAATAAAACGCCTGTAATAGTCGGCCAAACCCAAGAAACTACGGATCTCAGAAACATTCCTAGGTCACTCCCAGTTAAGAACTTCTTCAACCTTACTAGGATCCACAGAAATCCCTTGTGCAGAGATGACATGACCCAAAAAGATCACTCTATCAAGCCCGAATTCACACATGCTGAACTTGGCATACAACTGCGTGTCTCTCAGCTTCTGCAATACCAATCTCAGGTGCTCCATATGCTCTCTGAAACTCCTCGAATACACCAAGATGTCATCTATGAAGACAATCACGAATCGATCGATATACTCGCTAAAGAAAAGATTCATCAAATCCATGAAAACAACAGGGGCATTCGTCAACCCAAACGGCATCACAAGAATCCCATAATGGGCGTATCTCGTCTGAAAAGCTGTCTTCGCTACATCAGCGTCTCTAATTCACAACTGGTGATAGCCTGAGCGCAAGTAAATCTTCGAGTATACGGCCGATCCTTGCAACTGATCAAATAAGTCATCAATCCTCCGCAAAGGATACTTGTTCTTCACCGTATATCTATTTAACTACCGAAAATCTACACACATCCTCATAGACCCATCCTTATTCTTAACAAAAAAAATCCGAGCTCCCCAAGGCGACATACTCGGTCTGATGAAGCCTTTCTCAAGAATATCTCTCAACTTATCCTTGAGTTCTTTCAACTCAGCCGGCGCCAACCGATACGAGCTCTAGAAATCGGGGCTATCCCTGGAACCAAATCTATGCTGAAATCAATCTCTCTTCTCGATGGGAATCCAAGAATATCATTTGGAAACACGTCTGGGAACTCTCGGACAATTGGAATATCACTCAACTCCAAGTGCGACTCTTGGTAAGCATCGAGCGCATAGATCATAAATCCAGCGCTACCCAGCGAAAACAGACTAAACATATCCATGGCGGACACCAGTGGAATCTTCGAGCATGAATCAGCACTGTCGAAATCCCACTTCTCTCCCGACTCAGGGCGAAATTCCACCACACCATGAAAACAATGAACAGTAGCCTTATAACTGTACAACACATCCATCCCCAAGATAAAATAAAAATCCCTCATCTCCAAGGAGATCAAATTCTCCACTATCACATTCTGGTCAAACCGAATCACACAGTCCACCAAAATCTCACGGGAAAACAACCACATACCAGCAGGAGTAGACACAAATACAACATCACACAGTGGGGTAACTCTCAACCCACACTCATTCACGAACCATGCAGAATCAAAGGAGTGTGATGATTCTGTATCAAATAAAACTCTCGCAGGAAAATCAAAGATAGAGTATGTACATGCGATAACTCCACCAGGTATCTCATCAGCCTGCTCCCTCGACAAAGCATTCACCTGGGCCTGATGCGGTCACGAAAACTGAGGTCTGTACGGTCCTCCAAACCTAGATGGCTCACAGGGTTGTAATCTAGATTGTTGGGTCGGGCCAGGAGGTTGCGGCCTCTGCGAAGAACCACCAGCCGAACCTTGCTGTGAAGGAATCCAAGACTGTCCCCTCAACAAAGGACACACTCTCAGAAAGTGTCCAGGCTGCCCACAGTTTTGGCAAGTCCCCTGAACTCCGCGGCACTTCGAAGTCATGTGCATACCACCACAATGTCCACAAGACACTCCTCCCGATCCACTTCCACCAGAACTCACGAAAACAGAGGAACTAGAATTTTAATTTCCCTTAAACTGCTTCCCACGAGGCCTGAACCTCTGACGGTTCGATTGTTGTGAAGTCTGAGGAGGTTGAGAAGTATGCATCCCTTTAGGTTCAGGATAGTAACACCGTCCAACTGTCATCGTAATCTGCATCGACGCATCCAACAAACTCTCCTCAATATCAACTTCTAGATCCACAGCCACAGCATACGGTGATGGGGCACCAGCCAACACCAACTGAAAAAACTCTGGCCTCAATCCCTTAATAAACTTGTTCCTCTTTGTTCGCTCCTGGCTAGCAACATGAGGGACATGCGCCAGAAGTGAGGAAAACTGTCTGGCATACTCAGCAACCTTCAAATTCCATTTCTTCAGGTTGTCAAACTCCCTCTCGTGGTTATTGAAGTACGACTTCGGGGTATACTCCTGTCGGAACGCTGAACAGAAGCTCTCCCAAGAAACCAGAACTCCAGTCTCTCTCATAGCTCTGGAAATACCCTTACACCAACGTCGAGCATGTTCCCTCAACTTGAAAACAACCACCTTTAGTCTCCGCTCTGCGGTGTATTCCAAAGTGTCAAAAAAAATCATCCATGTGCTCCAACCAGTCTTCAGCCGAAAGACCACACTCGGCGCCAGTGAACGTAGAGGGATTAGTCCTCTGAAATAGAGCCGAACTAGCTCCATATCTCCAATCTGTCTCGTCACATCCTCCACCTCTGCCTGTCTCTCTCTACGACGCAAACGTATATTCTGTTGAACATCCTCGTCTCTCTCCAAGGCCCTAGACCCCTCAGCGGTACGTCTAGAAGTCCTACCTCTACCTCTCCTCGGCGGAATCTCTAGCATACTCAGGGTAAGGACTAACAGCAGATAAACACAGAAGCATGTACATAGAGTCAATCAAAATCAAATCTAAACTCTGTGCCTAGACTCGAGTGTGATAGAAAAGAAATGATCTTATCCCAGTTTAGGCTCTGATACCAAAAATGTCAGGCCCCGTGCTAATCAATAGAGATTAACAGCACAAATAATCACATAATCGCGGAAGCATAAAAATACTCTTAAAAATTTTTCAAATGTTGGGCTTGGACCATAAAACATTCATTCAAATATTCATACGCAAAATAGGATTTATATATACGATACAATAAAACTCAAATACAATAATCCCCATAAAACATAGGGCATCCCCTGGTTCGATACATATACGAGTAAACTGGGACTCAATACAGGGATCTACCAGCTGACACTCCAGCCTGTCCAGCCTGGTTACCCGAAGAACCTGCAATGGGCAACACAGACCCAAGGAACACAAAATCAAGAAAAGAATACAAGGTCAAACCTCAGTACAAAGAGAAGTAAGAAACAACAAATCATAAACATGCAGTATTCTAAGTCATGAAATGCATGTGGCTGTCAAGGAATCGGTCATCTAGGACAACGAGTCACCTGGAATGTGAGCCTCTATACCACGTACAACCAATCAGCCGGTGGAAATCATCGGTCCGTGATATTCAGGTCTGGACACTCAATTAACCATCACAGCTCGGTGGTATTCAGAAATGGCGAATCAGTCGATCACCACTCCGATGATAGCACTGTGCCTTTCAGGCACGACACATCTGCCGACCGGTCTCAATGTGGCTCAATTCGGTGATCAATAAAATCTCAGGCTCAAGATGTATGCATTAATGCCATTAAATTCAAATATGATTTAAGCATGCATATTTCACATAAAGCAGGACAGAATAATCATTCAGGTAGCCAACTTTTTCACTATTCATAGAATTCACAGAACACAGTCCATGCCTCAAATTACTAACACGCTTATGCCTAAAGCTGTTAACAGAAGCTCAATTCCTAACTCAGGTCCTAGAAAATACCTCAACCAGATCTCACCAAGGAAAGGAAACCTCAACTTTCTCAAATCTGCTTCCTTACTGGTTTCGACAAGCACAGCAGGAACTGCCTGGGATCTCAAATATGTAAAGGCATCTCATAACTTAGCTAAAACCTGAACTCCTATAGCTCACTGCCTACGGTCAAGAACTCAAATCTGGTTCGACCACTAAGAAAAGGTTCTAACAGCTAAAACTAAGCTTATAACGGTAGGAATCACTTACCCAGAAGCTCAGAATGACTGAAGAACTCTCGGGTCTAACTTCGTGAAATTCTTCGAACACTGTAAATCCTTCGTGCTCCTCCTACGCGTCGATCTACAACTCCAGATTGGTATCAATCGAAATAGCTAAACAAGGTAGCTCACTGCCTACGGTCAAGAACTCAAATCTGGTTCGACCACTAAGAAAAGGTTCTAACAGCTAAAACTAAGCTTATAACGGTAGGAATCACTTACCCAGAAGCTCAGAATGACTGAAGAACTCTCGGGTCTAACTTCGTGAAATTCTTCGAACACTGTAAATCCTTCGTGCTCCTCCTACGCGTCGATCTACAACTCCAGATTGGTATCAATCGAAATAGCTAAACAAGGCGAGCTCAACGCCACCAGTCTTACTCCAAACAACGGCGAAAATTGACATCAATCTATCGGAGAAGGGTTCAATGAACAGTACCGATCGAGGGTTAACGAGGAAGAAAAATAAGGAAATATCGAAGTCGAAAATACGCTAAGTGTCGATCAACTTGTATTTAAAATCCCTCGTCAAAGTTTACAGTGAAAGTCAACCACCGACACCATCGGATCCGAGCATCAGATCCTAGTGCTAAGGCACAAGTCCTCGAATATGAATCCGCGGTAACACAAATCTGGCCTCAGAGCTACCGTTAACGCGCTACTAACCAATTATGGCCTCGCATCAGGGTTTCCCGCTAACACTATCAAAACGATGTCGCACTGGAGAAACAGATCCCAGCACTCTGATCTGCTCACGCTCACTCATAACCGAACAACACTGAACCGCACCGATCTAAAGCACAAAACGTTGACTATCGCATGGAATCTCCTAGATGACAATGCGAAATGACGTCGCATCACTTCTCGCGCCCAATCTGACTACTCAAATCTGAAATTCAGTAATCACCTATACCGTGACTAATCCTCCACCAAAACTGATTCATCAATAATTACAGAATCTCAATCCTCACACTAAATTAGCAAAATGTTGTTTAGTTCTTAGGATTTCCAGCACGCACGTAAGCTGACTTGAGTGTTCGGTTCAGTTATTGGAATAAATCAATATGTCATATATGAACACTATCACGAATTGATCTATGAAAGGCTGAAAAACCCTATTCATTAAATCCATAAACAATGAAGGCGTGTTTGTTAACCCAAAGGGCATCAATAGAAATTCGTAATGTCCATAGAGCGTTCTAAAATCAATTTTGTGATATCGGCTTCGTTAATCTTTAGATGAATAGATGATCAAACATATCGTCGATCCTAGGGAGAGGATACTTACTGTAGCGACGGAACTTTTTCTAACTTAAATTAATAGGTTTTGGGGTTCGAATTGAAGAATTCTAGAAGTTTGTACGCGGATCAAAACAAACAACATGTGAATTTCTGGACTGAATTGATAAAGAATATAACTTTGTATTCATAAAACTGAAATAAACCAATACAGATATGTTCATATAACTACACGGAATTTATACAACATTCGAAAGCACAATGTGATTCAGATTTTATCAAAGCAAGGGATTGGTAATCCGCTATGCTTCGAAATATATAACTATAAATTCTGTTATACAACAAAGACAAAAGAAACTGAATGATTTGAGACTGAAGCTATTGTTCACGATATTCAGATATAAACACAGAACTGAAACTGTGTTAGGATCAAGCGCTTACCACTCGGCCAAAAGCTATAGCTGTTAGCCAAGGTGAAATTTATTTCCTTATAATGTGGCAGCGCAGAGTGCACCTATTATGTGCGTTATGATTGGGTTTCTAGTCCCATGAGTCAGGGAAGTGCGTGTCTAACTGCTGGTGCTGACTCAATTCCCTTAGAGATCAGTCTTACCCTTACCCTACCGCCGGCCCTATCCCCAGCAGAGATAGTATTACCCGTTAAGATCTGGCATCATACTTTTACAGCCCACATGGCCAACTAAATCAAGCGGTGCAACGTCAGCAGCTTGAAGTACGAGAATTTTCCAGGAGGTCACCCATCCCAGTACTGTTCTCACCCTTGCACGCTTAACTCAACAATCCTCCCCTCCAAGAAGTATAGAAAATTCTTCTTGGGAGACTCGAACCCCTGACTTCGCTTTATACCAACTGTTAGGATGAAGCGCTTACCACTAGGCCAAAAGCAATAGCTGTTAGCCAAGGTACAAATTTATTTCCTTATAATGTGGCAGCGCAGAGTGCACCTATATTTCCGTTAGGGTTGTGCTGTTAGGCCCATGAGTCAGGGGAGGTGCGTGTCTAACTGCTGGTGCTGTCTCAATTCCCTTAGAGATCAGTCTTACCCTTTCCCTACCGCCGGCCCTATCCCCAGCAGAGATATTATTACCCGTTAAGATATGGCATCACACCTTTACAGCCCACATGGCCAACCAAATCAAGCGGCACAACGTCATCAGCTTGACGTACGAGAACTTCCTAGTAGGTCACCCATCCAAGTACTGTTCTCACCCTTGCACTCTTAACTCAACAAACTGGTTTCCATGATAAACACCTCCGGTCCGTTCCAATTCGCACCATCCAGCTCCCTACTATTCATCACCTGCACTCAAAAAACTAGTGAGCCTAGGGGCCCAGCAAGTAAATCTGGAATAGCAAAAGCAGGAAATGCAAGCATATCAATAACTTTATCTGTACTGTAGTTCAAATATGAACAATGCGAATACTGAGTATTATAATACGATAATCTGGAAAGAACTGAATTGAGAAAGCTTGAAAAGCTGAACAACATAATCTATTAAATCTGGAAACTTTGAAAGTATAACTGCACATGATTTAGTCCTTTAGAACATATACCTGCTTTTAAAAGGAAGAATCTTAAATATTTCTCAGAGTCGTGATTATAAATCACCCCGTGCTCTGTTCTTATATTAATCGAAATATGGCTTAGACACCTGTACATAGGTCAAAATCGTTTGATCAAACTGTCATATGATATCAGATCTGGGAACAAATCCCATCTATCGCAATTGAAGGGTATGTAGTTCGTCAACCACAACATGATCCCTTCAGATTTGAAAGGGGCACACTGGTTCGTCAGCCAGCGTCCTCACCCTTTCCATATAGACCATCAGTTATCTATGCCATAATCTCTTAACATTCTGTATGTCAGGCCCCGTGCTAATCACTCAAGATTACAGCACAAATAAGCACATAATAGCGGAATCATAAAATAGGGCTTAAAAATATTTCGAAATCATTTGGGCCTGAACTCAAAATCATCATTCCAAATATTCGTAATCAAAATACGAGTTAAGTCAAACTCATACAAAGCAGGTAAAAACAAGTCTCAAATTAAATACAGATCCCCAATACAAGAAAACACGGGGCATCCCTCGGTTCAATACATATCATAAAATAAACTGGGACTCAAGGAAACGGGCATCGACCAGCTGGCACTCCACTAGATCCAACTTGGTTACCTGAAGAACCTGAAAATGGGTAACACTGACCCAAACAACACAAAAGCAGGAAAAGAAATGATGGTCCCAGAAATAGGATCAATATATGAACAGGAGTTTAGAAGGGGGGGTTGAATGAACTCCTTCGATTTTTGAAATCTTTTAAAATATTTTACACGCACGGCTTAACTTAAGTCTGAGTTGCCAGACTTAAGATATCTCAGTTTTTTGCATGTCTTTCGGCCAACAATATTTGTGCGGAAAAAGGTCAATTAAATTGTGAACAGTAAAAAATATGTAAATGCAATATTCGAGAACGTAAAATAAAGAGATAAGAGTTCAGGATTTGTTTCTGGAAGTTCGGACTTCAATGTCCTACGTCTCCCCTTCTTCCTCCTCGGAAGGTATCACTAGAAGATTTGACGAAAGTAGGCCTTATACAAACACCTGATCCCATAACCAGCAGCTACAAGAACTCATAGTATCTCCACACCAATCCAAGCAAACGCAGCTGCTGGTTTAAACACTTGGTAATATTTTCAAACGGATTTTGAGAGCACGTTCGTTACAGACTTAATAAGATATTACAATGAAATGCACGTGTTTGAGACTGTAAATTTCTTTGGTTTCTAAACACAGAAACTCGATTCAAAGGTTGAACCAGAGAATGACTCGAAGGTATATCAAAGAAAAACAGCAGTATTGTTCTTCGAGTCTTGTGAGCTTTAGGTATGCTTCAATAAGGAATAACTTGAGAATGCAATTTGGCAGTGTTTCAGCAATAGCGATGGCGAGGGTGTTTCTACAATTCAAAACATCTGCTATTTATAATCTTCGTTCAACGGTCGGTTACTTTTGATAAGGCAACAAAATCCTTTTTGAAATTCTGACAGTAGTACGCCGTCAATCTTGCTTCACTATATAGTAAATTGCGTATCGTCATAGACAGAAATATGATTTCCATATATGTGCAATCCCGTAGAAACCGCCTCTGCCAATGTGTACATATTTATCCAAAAATAGTACCAATCTTGTTTCCTTAATTCCAAGAAAGTTGTACGATTCTGTTATAGCCATAGATCTTTTCCAATTGAGTATTCGATCGAATTTGAATCAACTTTTTGCTTGCGCCTGAAACCATTTCTGTCGACAGATCTTTCTTTGATGAAGATGAATGAATAGTTCCTTGCTGTTTAAAGATCTGTCGCGGTAAACAAAATTAAACCACTTGTAAATTTCAGCAATGATGACGTCATCATATCTCTTCCTCTACTGTAGCTGACGCCATCGCATCTGTTATATGACCTTTGTAGTTAGATCTGATGGTGACGTCATGATGTCTGATATTCTACTGTAGCTGACGTCATCATATCTGTTGATAGCAAACGATGTCGTGTTGAGCTTACTGTGACCAAACCTGTTGATAGCAAACGTTACTCGCACGTTTCCAAAAACAATACTGTAGCGAAATCTGGTGTCAGTAATGATGAAAAGTACTGTTACAAGGTATTTTGAATGTACTTAACAATGAATACGACCCTTGTTGATAATAGAAACTTCACTGTTTCAATACCTGTTGGCAGAGACTATCACCAATACAATAATCAAGTGCTGTTGGCAGATATCATCATCTTCAATGTGTTAGAGTAGATGCCCAACTAGCCAACTTGTGGCGTGTGGGTTTATAGACTCTTGTATGAAACAATCTTTATATATGATATTCGCATTTTATATATGGCATTCTTTGCTTTCATTGTGTTGTATAATGATTAACAATTGCGTTGAGTAATGACCTAGAATGCACTAAAGTGTATGTTAGATGTGATAGTGGGTATGACGGCTATCATGAAACACATCTAATAGTCACTGTGTATTCTGAATTAGTTCCAAGTCGATTGGGCCGTCAAAATGAGGATAAGGCCGCCCGAGCTCGAGACTAGTATCTGCGATGCGAAGTACCATGTTTCATTGGTAGGGAACATTGTGATGTTCTGAGCATGCAGATAGATAGTGACCTGGTGATCTATCGAACTACCCTCGTTCGGACTTTCCAAGTGGTTACCATTTGTCGAGTGGATAAGTCCGAGGTCTTGGTTGTACTGATTAGTACTCACGACTCGAAACTTCATTGAGACTCTACATGATAGGCGTCTCACTTTGACCCGTTTGCCGACTCA
>KQ999039.1:75642-93317 GCA_001598015.1 Dorcoceras hygrometricum
AGTTTCGGGATCGGGAATTTGTTGGATGAGGTCCAAAATTGCTTCTTTTTTATCTTTTGATATTACACATAAGTGAAAAATACCTTTGGAGATTGGTTCGTTAGCTTATTCTGTTTCATCTTTGGTGGTGGTACTGGAATCACTAGGAATGTCATCTATTAAGTCATTGATCTTTTGTTTTGGTTTCCTTTGATTTTTTATTACAGTTAGGGGAAGTATGTCCCGATTGGTTACAATTCCAACATTTTAGAGTGTGTGATTTGTTCTGACTAGTCATTTTAGTCTTCCAGTAGTTACTATTGCGTTTGAATGGAGGTTTGTAAGACCGTCGAAAAGTTTTTCTTTCTTTTTCCTTCGGACCGAAGGAGGATCAATGTTCATTAAACCGAACATTGAACAGAAGATGCCTAGTTCCTTTCTAGTCGTGGTTCTATCTGATTTATATTTTTCTTGCAGTTTAAGTTCAGAACATAATGATATTCATTATTTTTTAATGATAGCGAATAATTGACCAAAGGTCATCTCATTGAAAGGAATTTCTTCAGTGCCAATCTCACTTTTTAATTTTTGAATTATGCATTCGGCAAAGAGGCTGGGTAGCCCCATGACGAATTGTTCTTACCAAATAGACATATTACAGTCTTCTCGACGCAGAACATGAGTGAGGAAGACATCCTTGTACCAACGATAGTCAGTTAAGGATGGACATCGAAGATTTTTTAAAATTATTTTTGAGGAATTAAATTCTTCTTTTGGGTTACCAATGAAGTACATCGAGATTGTAATTATTAAGAAATCACAAGAATCATTTTGTTCGTTGATATTATCATCATTGTCTTCAACTTGAACTGTATGATTAAGTATATTTAATTTTGATTCAATGGATAAATCATTGTCCCACCAATTTCATAATTGACCAGTAAAACCCTGGAAAATCAAGGTCATAGCAGTTTCTTCATTTTGACCTTTAATTTTGTAGGCAAGGCGTGCCATGCCCATTTCTTTTAATGTATTAAGAATTTCGTATTCTGATTTTCCATATATATTCCATTCAATAATGGATTGGCCATCGTATTTAGTACTTTCGAATTGGTTTCTTTCCTCGTAACCTATATCAACCGGAGTAGGGAGTTGATAGTAGTTACGAGTATTATTATTATTAAATCGTCGTCTTCTGGTAAAGATTTTGTTGATTTCATTATTATCATCTTCAAAGGGATTTTCTATAATGTTAACATCATCCGAAGTTTAATCTTCAGAATCGTCTGTAATTGAATTTGGGGATTCATCACATTGATCGTTATTTGTTTTTACACAATTTATTTTACTTCCGGATGTTCCAATTTCGGAAAGTTCTGTAGAGATTTTATTGAGGATATGATCAGTATTATTCTGAAAGCTTGTTTGTTTTTCTTTTTCTGTGGGGATAATTTTTATTTGGAAAAAAGGTTTGGCTGTATCATTAAATGAAGGGTTTTTATTATGGTGAGTTTGATTGAGATTATTTGAAATATGGTCAACTTTAGTAGCTATTGTTTTAAGTATTTGATTAGAATAATTATTCCGTTGGAAAATTTATTAATATCTTCTGTGTTAATAGTTCTTTGTCACTGCGTCCTCGTTTAAAATGATTTGTTGTGACTTCAGCTTTTGTGGTTTGAAGTTTTAATGTTTGTAATGGGGGATGAACTGCCGAAACAATATCACTATTGAGGAGGGACCATTTCTTATGGAGGCTTGTATTAACTTGGATAACAGATTTATTTTGGAAATCATTAAAGCATTCAACAGATAAGAAAATTGTTAAAAATGTATAAAAAGGAATATTTGATTTGATTGTTTTCATTTTGTTAATCCATTCATCGTGAATGTGTTGTTTAATATCTTCATCTAATTTTTCATACCATTTGCATTTATCATTACGAAATTGATCTTGTAATTCTACATTTAAATAGTCGAAGTCTGGTTAAAATTCTTTTTCTGATCTGATCATCATTATCATACTGGAAATTGAAGGAGATTGGGGTGGAGAATAATTTTGTGGGGAAGAAGGACCAGATTTTGGCTTCGGAATAGGTGTTATAAATTCATATTTTTTAGTATTTCTAGATAAACTAGTAAATGAATGTCTAGAAGTTGTGATCCGGATAAGGGATGAGTATACTGGGATTTTATTGGACTATTAAATTTAATTGTTATTTTACCATCTTCTTCTTTGATTATTTGAGAAACGTCTTGTCTTTCTATGTTTCTTGGTATTTGAGGAGTATTTATTATAAATTGTTGTTGAATAGTTATTTCAGTCCACTTTAATCTTTTTGGAGTGAAGACCGTAGGTCGTTCGGCATCAATTTGCAACAGAACTGTTTCTTCTTTCGAAGATGGTAGTCTGTTGTATTTGGGATTTAGTTGAGAAGAAAGAAGTCTGAAGTAGACTCGGTATATGATAGCAAAATTTTTGCAGGGATGAAATTCATCACCCTGAATATGGACATCTAATATTAAAGATCTAAAATCATTGGATCTGTAAGATCCACAGAGAAATTTGGGGAACAATTAAAATATATTGGGCCATTACATATATTAGTTTGAATCACCGACAGAAGAGATGTTTGATATCTCTTGAGTCGTTTATCCCTAAGTGCTAAGTACATCGGAGTGTCAACTCCAATATGAACTAAAGGTTTGACTGCTATTTGTATTAAACCGAAATGTAAATATCTATAATTATTTTGTATGTATTTTTGAATTGTTGTGTTGTTGAGGAGAGCGATACTCTGTGAATCCTCTTGGATTGACATAGTCTCTTCATGAGTTTTTACTAAGAAAGTAGTTTTGAAGTCTGTGAATCCTATCTTATATATGTTTTCTATCTGTTCTTGGGGTATTGTCCAGTTCGAGTAGTATATAGGCATATGAGTTTCATTACTTTGAACTACGTTCTGGGTTCTGGAGGTAGTCCTAAGGATAATAAGTTTCTTAATCTTAAGGCCATTGTAACTTAGATAGACAAACTTTAATTCGCTGAAATAGTGTGGTCATATGGGAACACATGCCGGGAACACCTACCAGGTTTACCAATGGACTCACTGCTTACCAACATAAAGTCCAACCACTAGACCGAGAACTAAAAATATTAACTATGAAAAGGTGCAAACGATACTCCAAGGATCCAATCCTTTCGATAATCTCAAAACGGTCCAATGAATCTTGGAGCTAATTTACCTTTGAGTCTAAACCTCATCACGCTCTTGTAAGGAGAAAATTTCAAAAATACTTGATTGCTCACTTGAAACTCTAAAGCACTATGCCTTTTGTTAGCATACGTAGCTTTACGATCTTGTTCAGCTTTCATCTACCTCGAATCAACTCAATGTGGTCAAGTCTGTTCATGTAAACACCCAGATCTCAATTCGTACCTTTCTCGGTAGCTAAAACCTCAACAGAGCATACAAGAACAAGAGCACGGCACCTTGCTGCCCTACCATATCACGGAAAACACAACAGAGCTGCTCGCAACAACCCAGAAGCTCAAATCTATCAAAGCATCTGGCAATCAGCTCACAACAAAGCTCATACAGCTTACAACCTAAAGCCGCGTAGCCTAAAACAGCTACCTCAACTCAACAGAGCACTATCCAGCTCTAAATCGAAGCTTATATTAGTAAGAAATCACTTACCCAAAGCTGCTCAAGAACAAAAGAACTGCTGGACAACAATCGCGAAAATTCTCGAACCTGCAACTACTTCGCGCTCTGTCAATTTGTCGATTTAAAGCTCCAAACTGGTACCAATCGGAAGCTCTAAGAGATGTGAACCCATGCCACCAGCCTTACTCCAAACGACGGCGTAAGTCGACGGAAATCTCAAGAAATAGGGTTCGAATGAACAGTACTAATCGAGGGTTCTCGGGAAAGAAGATAAGAAAAATATCGGGTTTGAAAATCGACTAAGTGTTGATCGACACTTATATTTAAATCCCCAAGTCAAATTGTAGGACCGAGCGCCTGCCGCTTTCCCAAAAGCTATAGCTGGTGGTAACGGTGCAACTCCAATCTTATAAACCGTATAGCAACACATGCGCCACGTTTCGATCGCTCTACCTAGCAGGGGCAATTATTGCACTCCAACAATCCCCCTCCAAATAATTGCACTCCTTGCAATCAATGGGAATCGAACCCGTGACCTTGGCTCTGATACCAATTGTAGGACCGAGCGCCTGCCGCTTTACCAAAAGCTATAGCTGGTGGTAACGGTGCAACTAAAATCTTTTAAACCGTATAGCAACACAAGCGCCACGTTTAGATCGCTCTACCTAGCAGGGGCAATTATGCACTCCAACACAAATCTACAGTGAAAGTCAATCACTGACAATTTCAGATGTTAGCGCTATCCAGATCTCAGCGCTAACTCAAATCTAGCTCCGCTACACTAAACACGCGCTACTAATCAAAACGGCGTTGCACAAGAGTCCCGCTCGCTAACGCTAAACGACGTCGCGATGACTCTAGATCTGAAACAGATCACACGCACTCAGACCCGCTAACGCTCATCCAGATTTGACCAAATCTGAAATCCTCAAACTGCACGGGTCTACTCCAAACTCACGAACCGGATCGGTCCACACAGTACCGTTGACTAACACTTGACTTCTCTTCTCTAACCAAATCTGTTTCCTCTCGCAACACCAGATCTGACTAGTACCAGAAACAACATCGTATCACTAATACTCAACCCGCGTATACCCGGGTAATCCAAAACGGCATCCTTTCGCTTCCCGCTCATGACAACTCACTCGTACACGTGAGGAACAGATCTGGGCACTCAGATCTTACTCAAATCTGATCCGTTCTTTACCAAATCTTAAAATCTAAAAATCACCAACATAAAAATCAAATCCTTTAAATCTGAAAACCCGATGGTTAACTTCTCTATTAGCTAATCCTCGCCTAGATCTGATTAACTAATAAATTACCAAATTAACAATTTATAGTCCTCACACTCTCCCCCACTAGAAATGGATTTCGTCCTGGAAATCAACCTACGGCAACAGATCATAATCAAGTAAAAACACCAGAAATCACCAAAACTAACACCAACAATCTGCCAAGCATAACTCAATTCTTAACAAAACCACAAATCTTGGCCACAAATCAATTAAAAACACAAGAACAACAAGCTAGAAGTTACGTGCAATGCTACGTTCAACGCTCAAACAGATGAGGCCACTCCTGTCTCATCTATTCTTCAATTTCCCAGGTAGATTCTTCTCTACCATGCTTGCTCCATTGGACCATCACCAACGGTATGATCTTATTCCTCAGCTGCTTCTCTTTTATATCCAGAATCTGCACTGGATATTCAACATAGCTCAAGGTAGAATCCAGCTCTACTTCATCAGTCCTCAGCACATGAGACGGATCTGGCTCATATTTCCTCAACATTGACACATGAAACACATCATGCATCGCTGCTAACTCATCAGGCAGCTGCAATCTATAAGTCGAAGACCCAATCCTCTCAACAATCTCAAAAGGACCAACGAATCTTGGAGCTAATTTACCCTTAAGTTTAAATCCCATCACGCTCTTGAAAGGATAAGCCTTCAGAAATACTAGATATCCAACCTGAAATTATAAAGGTCCGTGTCTCTTATTAGCATAGCTAGCTTGTCGATCTTGTGCAGCTTTCATTCTACTCCGAATCAACTCAATCTGATCATTCATATGTGCACAAATTCAGGAGTAGACCGCTGTTTCTCACCAATCTCTTCCCAATAGATTTGAGATATACACTTTCGACCATACAAATCGATAGTCACCTGGTAGCTGTTGTTATAAGAAAATTCAACCAAGGATAAAGAATCCTGTCAGCCACCGTTGAAATCCAACACCACAGCTCGCAGCATATCTTCTAAAATCTGAATGGTCCTCTCGGATTGGCCATCTATCTGAGGGTGATAAGCTGTACTCATAGCAAATATTGAACCCATAGCTGCTTGCAAGCTCTTCCAGAATCAGGAAGTAAATCTTGGATCTCTATCGGACACTATCAAAACCGGCATTCCATGCAATCTAACAACATGGTCGATATACAACTTCGTCATCTTCTTCATCGAACACCTCACATCATAGGGAATGAAATGGGCTGACTTCAAACATCGTGCTACATATCCAGAGATATCGTTCCTCATGCCTTCCCACCAATAGTGCGACTACAAGGCATGATACATTTTCTTCTCACCGGTATGCACACTGTATCGAATACAATGGGCTTCATTCAAAATAGTCTCTTTCAAATCAATCAGGTTCGGAACCTCCAATATACCATGTAATCTCAGACATCCATCAGAAGCAACATAAAAATCTTCTGACTGACCATTTTGGGCTTTAATCTTCTACTCATGAATATATGGGTCAGTTATCTGCGCTGATCTAATGTATGCAACAACCTGTGGTTCACCTGAATAGAAGAAACTATGAAATACTGATCACTTCGCTGAAACTGCCATCCAAAAGTGCCCAAATCCTCATGGACTTTGGATATACTCATCGACGTCAACATCCCAGGTTGAGCTTTTCTACTCAAAGCATCGGCAACTAAGTTCATCCGTCCAGTCTGATACTGAATCTCACAGTCAAAATCTTTGAGCAACTCCATCCAACGACGTTGCCTCATATTCAAGTCAGACTGTGTGAAGATATACTTCAAACTATTGTGGTCCGTATACACCACAAATTGCTCACCTTTCAAATAGTGACGCCAAATCTTCAAGGAAAAAACAATCCAGCAAACTCTAGGTCATGAACGGGGTATCTCGTCTCATGGGGTTTCAACTGTCGAGACGCAGAGGCTATCACACGCCCGTTCTGCATCGACACGCATCCCAAACCACTCAGAGAAGCATCCGAGCACACTACAAAATCTCCAAAACCCGAAGGCAATGCCAACACAGGAGCAGGAGTCAACTTCTCCTTGAGCAACTGGAAACTCAACTCACATTCATCTGTCCAAATAAAATTCCTATCATTATGGGTCAACTAAGTCATCGGCTTAGCTATCGAAGAGAACTTCTCGATGAAAGTATATAATAGCCAGCCAATCCTAAGAAACTACGGATCTCGGAAATATTTATAGGTCTTTCCCAGTTAAGAACTGCTTTGACCTTACTCGGATCAACAGAAATACCTTGAGCTGAAATAACATGACCCAAAAAGACCACCTTGTCCAACCAAAATTCACACTTGATGAACTTGGCATACAACTGTGAGTCTCTCAGTTTCTGCAACACCAATCTCAAGTTCTCTTTATCCTCTCTGTAGCTCCTCGAATACACCAACATATCATCTATGAATACAATCACAAAATGATCGATATACTCACTAAAGACGCGATTCATAAAATCCATGAAGACTGTTGGAGCATTCGTCAATCCAAACTTCATGACAAGAAACTCATAATGCCCGTATCTCGTCCTAAAAGTCGTCTTTGCCACATCAGCGTCTCTAATCCGCAACTGATGATAACCAGATCGTAGATCAATCTTGGAGTATACTGCCGATCCCTTCAACTGATCAAAGATCATCGATTCTCGGCAAAGGGTACATATTATTCATTGTCCTTTATTCAACTGCCGAAAATCCACACACATCCTCATATATACATCCTTCTTCTTCAAAAAGAATCGTAGCTCCCCAAGGCGACATACTCGGTCTAATGAGGCCTTTCTCCAAAAGATCACGCAACTGATCCTTAAGTTCCTTCAGCTCAGCTGGCGCCAACCGATACGGAGCTCTAGAAATCGGGCTGTCCCTGGCACCAACTCTATGCTGAAGTCAATCTCTCGTCTCGGAGGGAATCCAGGAATCTCATTCGAAAACACATCTGAGAACTTACGAGAAATAAGGACATCACTCAACCCTACCCTCGATTCGTGGGAAACATCCAAGGCATAGATCATAAACCCTGAGTTCTCTAGCGACAACAAACCAAACATCTCCATGGCATACACTAATGGAATCTTAGGTCGCGAAGCAGCACCATAGAAATCCCATTTCTCTCCAAATCGAGGTCTAAACCTCACTATACCATGGAAACAATCAACAGTTTCTCTATAATCCGACAACACATCCATACCCAAGATGCAGTCGAAATCTCTAATATCTAGAGAAATCCAATTCGTCACAAACACATTCTCATCAAACCTAATCACACAATCCAACACCACCTCACGGGACAACAGACTCACGCCGGCAGGAGTAGATACGGAGAAAACATCACAAATTGGGGTAGAACTCAACCCTCACTCATACACAAACAAATCAAAAATAAAGGAGTGTGATACTCCCGTATCAAACAAAACTCGTGTAGGAAAATCAAAGATAAATAAAGTACCTGCAATCACTCCCCCAGGTAGCTCATCAGCTTGCTCTCTCGTCAAAGCATTCACCTGGGCCTGCTGCGGTCCCGAAAACTGAGGTCTCGAAGGTCCTCCAAACCTAGACGGTTCACGTGGTTGGAATTCAGATTGTTGGGACTGAACGTGTGAGATCCAAAAGCTGATGAGATTAATTGAGTTAATTAATCGGGTTTTGTTGGATTCAGATTTGAGCTTGAGCAGATCTGGACGTTCAACTTTGAGTCGATATGCTTGGAGAAGCTATTGGGTTTTGTATAAGTCCTTAGAACAGACCTGAAGAGTTAGAGCTTTGGCGCGGCATCTGTTCAGTAGTGAGTGTTGGTCATAGCTGAGTGATCGCGTTCAGCAGTCGTAGCGAGATCTGTTGTCGCTAGTGTTCAGTAGTGAGCTAGCGTATTTTTGTAGCGAGTATCTAAACTATGTCGTTTGGATTAGTTGGAACGACAGTGTTTTTGGTTTAGCGGGCAAGACTCGGTAGTGAGCAGCGTTGGTCTTCAGATTTTAGACAGATCTGAGTGTTCAAGAGCGATGCCGTTTTGGGTTCAGGTTTTGTTGACGCTAGCGATTCAGATCTGAGTGGCGGGTGACTGGACCAGTTGTGATAGTGTACTTGCGCGACGTCGTTTGAGTTAGTAGAGATCTGATGTGGCATAAAGTGAGATCTGTTGCGAGATCTGTATGTGAGCGGGATTATCAGCTTGAGATTTAAGTTTTCGGTGAGATCTGTTCAGCAGTCTTGGACAGATTTGAGTATATAAGAGGAATTGGTCTTCGTTGCTTTGTATTATTTCCCGACACTTAGAATATTTCCCGATTGTTGATCTCTGTCGCGATACCCTAGCTACTATTCACCAAACCTTATCTTCTTCGATTGACGACGGTAGACAGCTCCGATTGAAGTAAGAGTGGTAGTGTTGGACTCCTCTTGAGACGCTTCGTTTGGATATTGTTTTCGGACGTTTGCTTGAAGCTGGTAGGTGTGCGAAGACATCTCCCTTCTGTAGTCTGTTAGCGTTCCGTCCTAGCTTGTTGGGGTAAGTGTTCAGAACCTTCTTTGTGTTTTTAGAGATATCTGTTGAGTTAGAGGGGTAGTATAGCACTGGTCGAGTTCGTAGCTCCCAGATGTTGCTTTTCTGTGTTTCGGTCCTTGAGTAGTTGTTTGTAATTGGCTTAGCAGGTGTGAGATCTGCGTTGCTCGGACCCAGTTTGTAGTAATTGTTGCACAGAAGACTTGAGGTACGGATGTGAGCTTGCTTACAGCGTTGAGATTTGGCATGGAGATGTGCTCATACTTGCTGTTTTGTGATGCTGTGTATATTGTCTTGTTATCTGTTGCATTTGGTTGCACTGCATACACGCATATGTTCCATGCTGTTATCAGATCTCTTGTAGCTGTATCCTGTTTGCTGAATTGAGCGTTCCAGGGTTCTTGTATAGGCGCGCGGGTAACTCCTGTCCCTCATCTCCCTGCTGGGACTGTTAGCCATCGTGAGCCGAGTGGGTAGCTACCACATCTCATGTATTGGGCAACAGCAGGTTGAGCGTTGATAATGCACCTGGTACCATGTGCTGAGACAAGTGGGTAGCTCCCATATACTCACACACATTGTGGCCACTGCCTTTTGTATGGATTTTAGTTGTCGAGCTATCCTTGAAATCCTTTGGCTCCCTGTGTACGGTCATAGCCTTGATCTCATGCATAGCATTTGCTGTTGCTATCTAACTGCTATTTTTCAATTGATCTCCGTACTGGGGTTTGACCCCATGTACCTCTGGGGCCTGGTTGTTTGTCGCTTGTGTGTATTTTCAGGTTATCATGGTTACTCCGCTGGTCGTGGAGTAGACCCAACTGGAGGTGCCCCAGGAGGTGGTTAGAGTGTCCCAGTTAGCGTATAGCATATTATGTATCAGTAATGTTGGCCGAGTGTTGTCCTGTTCTTTGTAGTAGTTGTTGTTTGGTACTTTATATATGTTTTAATGTTGTACTGTTGTACTGAGTGATTTTAATTACTGGGATATTTTGAGTATTGTTGTATTTTAAATTATGTATCTTTCAGTCAGGCCAAAGCAAAAATTTTAATCCACTTTTGTATGCTTTCGCTATTGTTTTGCGTGGTTTGACTCTGTATTATGCACGAGGCCTGACATTTTGGTATCAGAGCTTAAGTTGGGATAAGCTCGATTTCTTTTGATCACACTTGAGTCTAGGCACAGTGTTGCGTGTTGCATGTGCTTGATTATGTGATCTATGTGCTACGTGATTTATTTATTATGTGATATATCTATTGCTGTGTGACCTTATCCTATTAGTGCCTCCGTAGATGCCGCCAAGACGTAGGGGTAGAGGTAGAGGGCAGTTTAAGGAAGAGTCCGAAGGTCATATTTAGGGAGTGCAGCGTAGTGTTCCTCGTCGTGGACGCGATAGACCGTTTGACTTGGAGGTAGATGAGTTGGCAGCCCGGGTGGACGATATGGAACTGGTAATGGCGAGGTTTCAGCGTATGAATCCTCAGACGTTCAATGGCGATGAGCCTAGTTCTAATGCTGAGTCTTGGTTGCAGCATATTACTGGGTTGTTCGATTGTGTCGGGTATGACGATGAGCGTAGGCTGAGTTTAGCTACATTTCAGTTGAGAAGAAGTGCCGAACGTTGGTGGAGAGGTATCTCTAGGACTCTCGAGGAGACAGGTGTGGGGATTCGTGAAGTAGCTTCTGTACAGCCGTTCGTCAGGAGTACGTTACGGAATCTTTTGTGAACGCCAGGGAGCGAGCGTTCGATAACCTGGTTCAGGGTTCTATGTTTTTGGGAGAGTATGCCCGGAGATTTCTTCTCTTCTTTCCTATGTTCCGCATGTTGCTGGCTGAGAGAAGGCGAAGAGGAACAAGTTCATGGAGGGGATCAATGAAGAGCTGTATTATTTTGTGTTGGCAGGTTCACCAGAGAGCTATGCAGAAGCGGTGGACAGGGCTATAGACATTGAGGAAGGACTGCAGAACCGTAGGTCGCGTGTTAGGCCACAAGGAGTGCAAGGTAGTCATCCCGTGGTTCCGAGGGTGCAAACTTCCCAGTCAGTGCAGTCGTCTTAGCCACCCCAGCAGCAGGTAGCCCAACAGCCCGGATACCAGAGGTTTAGGCCTCGTGTTCGTCAGTTTAAGAAGAAGTCTGGTCCGAGTTCTTCTGGCTCGAGTACTTCGAGCAGTGGTAGTAGTTACAAAGTTGAGTTTTGTGGCCAGTGTGGAGGAAGGCATCCTACAGCGCAGTGTGTAGGGGTGCAAGTTCGTGCAACTTCTATGGTCAGTACGGACACTTTGCGAGAGTGTGCTCTTTGTCTGGATCTCAGCATATCGCCGCTCCACCGTAGAGTCAAGGTGGATCGTCTAGAGGTAGTTCTTTTCCAACCCAACAGCAGAGGTTAGGGGAGCCTTAGTTTAGGCCGTTTCAGCAGCCTGGTCCTTTGCTATTTGGACAGTCTTCCCATCCTCAGATTTCAGGACCTCAGTTTGCCCAAGTGAATGCCATGACTAGGGAGCAAGAGAAAGGCACGCCAGGCGGAGGAGTGATCGTAGGTACTTGCTTTGTTTTTGATTTTCCTGCACGTGTGTTGTTTGATACAGGAGCATCACATTCGTTTATTGCTTATGCATTTGTGGTTGAGCATGGTTTGCATACCACATCTTTGTGTGATGTTGTGTCTGTAGCGACTCCTGCTGGCGCGAGCCTGTTTTCCCAAGAGATTTTGTTGTATAGCGTTCTTAGGTTTGCCGAGAGTGTGTTGTTAGCCAACCTGATCAGGCTAGTGATGTGGTATTTCGATTGTATAGTGGGAATGGACGTGTTGTCTAGCTATAGGGCCACTGTGGATTGTTTCCATGGATTTGTGCGATTTAGGTTCCAGTCTGGCAAGAAATGGAATTTCTACGGTCAAGATTCCCAGTCTAAGATTTCTTTAGTTTCCGCGATGAAAATTTTTAGCCTGTTGTCGCTAGAGAATGCTGGTTTTATGATCTATGCCTTCGATGCATCTTCTTCTTCGAGCGTAGATCTTAGTAGGGTTCGCGTGGTTAGACATTTTCCTGATGTGTTTCAGGAGCAGATTTCTGGTTTTCCTCCGAGAAGGGAGATAGACTTCAGCATTGAGTTGGTGCCTGGTACAGCCCCGATTTTGTTGAATGGTGTTCTTAGGTTTGGTGAGAGTGTGTTGTTAGCCAACCTGATCAGGCTAGTGATGTGGGATTTTGACTGTATAGTGGGAATGCACGTGTTGTCTAGCTACAGGGCCACTGTGGATTGTTTCCATTGAGTTGTGCTATTTATGCCCCAGTTTGGCGAGAAATGGAATTTCTATGGCCAATATTCCCAGTCGAAGATTCCTTTAGTCTCTGCGATGGAGATGTTTAGCCTGTTGTCACTAGAGAATGTTGGTTTTATGATCTATGCCTTAGATGTGTCTTCTTCTTCGAGCGTAGAGCTTAGTAGAGTCCCCGTGGTTCGACATTTCCCGGATGTGTTTCCGGAGGAGATTCCTGGTTTTCCTCCGAGGAGGGAGATAGACTTTAGCATTGAGGCTGTACCTGGTACAGCTCCAATCTCACGTGCTCCGTATCTTTTAGCGCCTGCTGAGTTGAGGGAGCTTAAGGTTCAACTTAGTGAATTGCTAGAGAAGGGATTCATTAGACCGAGTATGTCCCAGTGGGGAGAGACTATTTTGTTTGTTAGGAAGAAGGACGGGTTGATGAGGATGTGTATCGACTTTAGGCAGTTGAATAAGGCGACAGTGAAGAATAAGTACCCTTTGCCTAGTATCGATGATTTGTTTGATCAGCTTCAGGGTTCGGCTGTGTTTTCTAAGATCGATCTTCTTTCGGGGTACCATCAGTTGCGCATCAGTGAGCAGGATGTTGAGAAGACTACGCTTCGTACGAGGTATGGTCATTATGATTTCTAGTTATGCCGTTCGTTTGACGAATGCTCCCATAGTTTTCATGGATTTGATGAACCGAGTCTTTATAGAGTTCATCGATCAGTTTGTGATTGTGTTTATCGATGACATTTTGGTGTACTCTAAGACTCCGATGCATCACAAAGAGCATTGGAAGTTGGTTCTTCAGAAGCTTCGAGACTCGCAGCTGTACGCTAAGTCCTCCAAGTGCGAGTTTTGGTTGGATCGAGTTGTGTTTCTGGGTCATGTGATTTTAGTCGATGGTATTTCTGTGGATCCCAGTAAGGTAGAGGCTGTGATTAACTGGGAGCGTCCCAAGAATGTTGCTGAGATTCGTAGTTTCTTTGGTTTGGCTGGCTATTATCGACGTTTTATACAGGGATTCTCTGGTATAGATAAGCCAATGATGCAGTTGACTCAGAAAGACAAGGGGTTTGTGTGGACTGAGCAAAGCGAGAATATTTTTCTGTTGCTCAAGAAGAAGTTAACTTCAGCGCCTGTGTTGGCCTTGCCGTGTGGTTCAGGTGGTTTTGTGGTGTTTGCGGATGCTTCTTTGAATGGATTGGGTTGTGTGTTGATGCATAATGGTCGAGTCATTGCTTATGCCTCTCGTCAGTTGAAACCACATGAGACTCGTTACCCAGTTCATGATTTGGAGTTAGCAGCAGTGGTTGTTGATTTGAAGATTTGGCGCCACTATCTTTATGGTGAGAAGTTTGTGGTGTACTCCGACCACAAGAGTCTTCAGTATCTGTTTTATCAGTCAGATTAGAACATGAGACAGCGTAGATGAATGGAGCTGGTAAAGTATTTTGATTGTGAGATCAAATATCAGCCTGGGAAGATGAATGTAGTTGCTGATGCATTGAGCAGAAAGGCTCATGTGGCGATGCTGGCTTCGATGCATATTTCGAAGGTCCATGAGCATCTAAGCACTACTGGTTGGCGTATTACCCAGCTGAGGATTATGTTGTGGTGTCTTTTTTTCAAGTTGAGCCACAGATTGTTGCTAGCATTAGAGCAGCTCAGAGGACCTATCCATCCATCCATGAGTTGAAGATGAAGGTGAGAGTAGGACAGTTGGAAGACTATTCTGTCTCTTTTGATGGTTGTTTGAGGTTTCGTGGCAGGATGGTTGTGCCAAATCTGATTGACCTGAAGGAAGAGATCTTGTGAGAAGCGCATTGCAGTAGATATAGTGTCCATCCTAGTGCGAATAAGATGTATCATGCCTTGAAGCTGCATTATCGGTGGGCAGGTTTGAAGAGTGATGTTTCTGATTTTGTAGCCCGATGTCTGAATTGTCAGTGAGTCAAGGTTGAGAGGATGAGACCTGGTGGTTTGTTGCAAAGCTTAGAGGTGCCCCAATGGAATTGGGATCACATAGCTATGGTTTTTGTCACGCATTTTCCTCGTTCCAGCAGAGGTTGCGATGCAGTTTGGGTGGTCGTTGACAGATTGTCGAAGTCTGCGCACTTTATTCCCTATAGCATGACCTATTCTTTGAAGAAGATGGCGAAGCTGTACATAGATTTTGTGGTGCGTTTGCATGGTGTGCCATTTTCGATTGTTTCAGATCGTGATCCTAGATTTACTTCCAGGTTTTGGACGAGTTTGCAAACAGCTTTGGGTACTAGATTGGCGATGAGTACAGCGTATCACCCCCCATACATATGGCCAATCAGAGAGAACTATCCAGATTTTCAGGTCCAAATTCGAAAATTTTTAGCCCATATTTTGAATGCTTCCGTATTATTTGGATTAAATGGGTATTTAATCTGAGATTAAGCACGAGACCAAACATTTTTGGTATCAGACCTTAAACTGGGATAAGCTCGATTTCTTTTCATCACACTCGAGTCTAGGGACAGAGTTTGAGTTTTGATTTGATTGACTCTGAGATTTGTGTGATTATGTATCTGCATCTGTGTATTTCCTGCTTGTGTTCTTACCTCTGAGTTGGTAGATGCCGCCGAGAAGAGGAAGGAGTAGAATTTCTAGGCAGGCTCGTGAGGAGTCTAGGGCTCCCGGGAGTGAGGAGGATGCTGAGCAGCAGAGTATCCCTTTGCGTCGCCGTGATAGACAGACAGAGGTAGAGGATGTGACTACACAGATCGGTGAGATGGAGCTAGTGTTGGCTAGGTTCCAGAGGATGAATCCCCCAAAGTTTACTGGTGTCAAGAGTGGTCTGATAGTCGAGAGCTGGTTAGAGCATATGGAAGAACTGTTTGATGCGGTTGAGTATTCTTCGGAGAGGAGACTGAAGTTAGCTGTTTTGCAGTTGAGAGAGCATGCTCAACGTTGGTGGAAGGGTACTTCCAGAGTCATGCGCGAGACTAGAGCTTTGGTTTCTTGGGAGAGCTTCTATGTGGCTTTTTGACAGGAGTATACCCCTGAGTCTTTTTACAACAACCGTGATCGAGAGTTCGACAACCTGAAGCAAGGGAGCCTGAGGGTGGCCGAGTATACCAGACAGTTTTCTTCGCTGTTGCCGTATGTTCCCCATGTTGCGAATCAGGAAAGGACGAAGAGGAACAAGTTTCTGAGAGGTTTGAGGCCCAAGTAGTTCCGCATGGTGTTAGCTGGTTCCCCTGTGACTTATGTTGAGGCCGTGTATAGAGCGGTGGATATTGAGGAGAGTCTGATGGAAGCACAGAATCTAGTTCAGCCGATAGCTGGACGAAGTTTCCAACCTCTGCCAGAAGTGATGCCTTCCTTCCAATCTCCTCAGGTGCCGCAGCAGTCAAATCTCCAGAGGTTCAAGCCTCGAGGGAAGCAGTTCAAGAGACGATCGAACTCGAGTTCTTCCGGGTCTGTTAGTTCTGGAGGCAGTGGCTCTGGAGGAGGAGTGACTTGTGGACAGCGTGGAGGTCTTCATATGACTTCGCTGTGTCGTGGAGTTCAGGGTCTTTTCAATAATTGTGGGCAGCATGCACATTTTTCTAGAGTGTGTCCAGCTGGAGGAAAGTCTTCGGGTCAGTCGCAACAAGGTTCAGCTGGTGGTTTTTCGCAAAGACCGCAACCTTTTGCTTAGTCCCAACGATCAGGTTTCCAACCATGAGAACCGTCTAGGTTCGGAGGATCTTCTAGACCTCAGTTTCCGGGACCACAGCAAGCTCAGATGAACGTATTTGACGAGAGAGCAGTCGGAGTATAGGCCAGAAGGAGTTATTGTAGGTACTTGTGCTATCTTTGATTTCCCTGCATGAGTTTTATTTGACGCAGGAGCATCACACTCCTTTATATCTGATTTGTTTGTGCATGAGTGTGGGTTGAGTGTTACCCCGACTATATGATGTTGTGTCTGTATCTACTCCTGCTGGTATGTGGTTGATGTCCCGTGAGGTGGTTGTGGATTCTGTGCTTAGATTTGATGAGAATGTGTTGGTGACTAACCTGATTGTCTTGCAGATTAGAGATTTTGATTTCATCTTGGGTATGGACGTGTTGTCCAGTTATAGAGCGACAGTGGATTGTTTATATGGTGTGGTGAGGTTTAGACCTCAAGTTGGGCAGAAGTGGGATTTCTATTGTAGCGCCCCAAAATCCATAGGACCACATATGTAACCCTTTTATAATTTCAAGGGTCTATTTGTTATTGCGTGTTTCAAATTTGAGTTCATTTTGATTTTAGATTTTGTTTTGAGACACGACGCAGAAGGATTCCAGGCAATCGTCGCCCGAGCATAAACACCAGCAGATTCAGATTTTGGTTTAAAATTCCCTCAGCTGGACAAAAATAGTTCTTTTAAAAATGTTTTGGTGAAGTTTTCAAATTCAAAACAGTGGTAGGGAGTATTTGACAAATTCTCTTGAAAAGGACACAAGTTGGTAGGATCCCATGCCTACTCGAGTGTTAATACCTACTACAAGTCATATCCCATATATGATTGTTTTCATAACAAGAGAGTTTCATTATTGTCCAGAAAATCTCTTTTTCTCTCTCAAAACTTCAAGGTGCTCGTGGTGGTGTTTGTGGAGAACTCCTGTTGAGACCCGCTGCTTCTGTGTTTCGCAGGTTTAAGACAAGTAAAGAATGATTCTTTCTACGCCATTTTAAAACATATATTGTTCTTCAGTGCATGATAGTTGCCTTTTTGTGTGAAGATAAGATATGTTCATGTTTAAGCATGTTTTAGGAAATGCTTGGATGATCGGGTTCCAGTTTTGTTTCTGTTACAAAGTTTTAAAGAGTGCTTCGATGAAGAAGATGAAAATGTTGTTTTAAAATGTTGAGCAATCGGGTTTGAGTAATATGTTCATGAATGTTCTTCCTTCCGGTGGATGGTAACATCGGAACTTGACGCTATGTAATC
>KQ999041.1:22918-33274 GCA_001598015.1 Dorcoceras hygrometricum
ATCCCGATCAGATCAACGACCATTGGTGAATCGAGAGTCGCTAGAGATCCGATAACACTGCATACATCTTGGAGATCGACTAGTGACATCGCGAGTGTAACTAGGTAAACCCATTTACCTAAAATACTTCTAGTACTCTGGCCAGATATTTATCACACCATTATCTCCTCAGATAGCATAGGATATCCACGCATAAGGGCGAGCGGTGAATCCTCGACAACGATGCATCGACTCCTACATGCATCGGGGTCTCACCCAATTCCGACGCCTGGTGACCCCAAGTGAGTCGGCAAACGGGTCAAAGTGAGACGCCTATCATGTAGAGTCTCAATGACGTTTCGAGTCGTGAGGACTAATCAGTACAACCAAGACCTCGGACTTATCCACTCGACAAATGGTAACCACTTGGAAAGTCCGAACGAGGGTAGTTCGATAGATCACCAGGTCACTATCCATCTGCATGCTCAGAACATCACAATGTTCCCTACCAATGAAACATGGTAATTCGCATCGCAGATGCTAGTCTCGAGCTCGGGCGGCCTTATCCTCATTTTGACGGCCCAATCGACTAGGAACGTGTTCAGAATACAAAGTGACTATTAGATGTGTTTCATGATAGCCGTCATACCTACTATCACATCTAACATACACTATAGTGCATTCTAGGTCTTTACTCAACGCAATTGTTAATAATTATACAACACAATGAAAGTAAAGAATGCCGTAAATAAATGCGAATATCATATATAAAGATCGTTTCATACAAGAGTCTATGAACCCACACGTCACAAGTTGGCTAGTTGGGCATCTACTCTAACAAGCATCATATTGTCTGAAATTTGCATCAACAGATCATCAATAGACATCAGTTATTCATCTGTGGGGTTGCTGCCAGCAGATTTTTCAACAGTATTTTTCCCAACAAACACTTGTAACTTCTCTTCATCAGCAACTGTTCCAATTTTTGTGCCTCTATCTAAATCACTGTTTGATGTAAACACTGTCTCAGCGTCCTAGAGACAAAGTCCTCAAACCACTGTTCCAAATTGTCAGATTGGTCAACTTGTGAGCTTCCAAAAGCTATGTCTCAATCGTTGTTTCATCAAAACGTTGTTCTCCCTGTTCGACTTCAATTGTCTCCAATTGAGAAGTCTCCGCAAGTACATGTCCAATGATGACATCCACATCATCAGTAATAGCCCCCTCATGTGTGGACACTTGTCGCTCCTCTTCAGCAGTATGTTCCACAATAGGTTCATCAACAGCAACCTCAACAGTAACGTGCTGCTGAACAACAGTTTCAATAGCTACCCTCTCCTCAACATATTCATCATCAGAACCCTTTGACAGAACCAACCTCCTCTTTTTTTGACTTACGTTTGGGCATAAGAGTACATGTCCAATGATGACATCCACGTCATCAGTAATAGCCCCCTCATGTGTGGACACTTGTCGCTCCTCTTCAGCAGTATGTTCCACAATAGGTTCATCAACAGCAACCTCAACAGTAACGTGCTGCTGAACAACAGTTTCAATAGCTACCCTCTCCTCAACATATTCATCATCAGAACCCTTTGACAGAACCAACCTCCTCTTTTTTTGACTTACGTTTGGGCATAAGAGGTTGCTCAGCTGTCGTAGCAGGAGTTGGTTTAAAGATTTGGAGGGGCTCTACATCCTGCGCGACAGTCACCATAGCTTTACTGGTTTGAGAAGAAGATGCTTTACCTTTGATCGTTCGCTTCTTCTTTGTGACTACTGGCTCGTCACCCGCTACACTTGGTCGCTTCTTCGACCCAACAACTTCAGAAACAACCTCCACAGCTTCCTCACTTGTGGATTCAGATTTCTTTTGGAGCTCAACTTCCTCTTCACAATTGCTGCCTTAGCCATGCCTGGCTCCTCTGATTTGCCACGAGCATCAATAGTCTCGTTCATGACAATATAAGTGTGAACTGTCTTCATGGACAGAATCTTCAAAGAAGGAAAAGGTACAAGCTTCACCCATCGTTAATACATGATTACTCTTCAACAGAACGCAGATTTGCGCCGCATACCCCTTGGCCTTTTTCAGTGTTTTATCAACCATCTCTTTCAAAATGCCAAACAGTATTTTGCTCCAATTCACTTTCACGCCAAAATGAATGGCAGTTATCATCAGGAATCTTTCATTTGTAACAGCGTCAAATGAACCGGCCTTTACAGTAATGGACTTGGCCAAAATATCGTTCAACATTCTGAACTCGTATTTCATCAATCTTTTCTTGCCGTAAGTTGAAATAGGCTGTCCAGTTTTTGAGAAAATGCTCTTAGCATTATTTATCAGATTCTTGGGCGCTTCAGATACATCCACTAACCCCTCTGTGGGCAACCCAAACACCTCGGCAAACCTAGACTCAGAGATAGAAAAGAACTTGCCGGAGACCGCACCGGTAATATCCCCATCTTGTACTAGCGCCGTGTCGAAAAACTGCTCCAACTCTTTCTCATACAGGACTGACTGACACCCCAGAAACCCTCGCAGACCACTGGCCTCCAGAGCCCTAAACATGGTCACCATTCCTTCGTTGTCTGCGATTTCTAGAACTGATCCAAAGTTAACTTGGAGTGCATTTGTGATGAACGGAGATGCCATTGCAGTAGATAGAGAGAATGCGAAAATGCCTGAGATAAAATTTCTGCAGAAGAATACACGAAAGCAAGAGTGCAAGAATGCAAGAGAGTAATATTTTGCAAGGTAAGAACGATTGAAAGTGGGAACGCCGTAAATAAATAAAGAAGAATGCGAAAAGGTAAGAGAGAGAATGATGTAGATGTGACGGTTCGTATGATGACAACACGTGTCAATCATCCGACGACGCGTACTATATTTTGAAAATATGTTAAAAAGATTTTATCAAAATTATGAAATATAAAAAAATGATTTTGAAAAGATTTTACCCGTTCAGTGAAAAAGTTAAAATCACGCGCCAAAATCTTAAATCGTCACAACCAAGGGAATCTGTTTAATGTACCGTGGGTATGGAACGGAATCTGATGATATATAAGCATCAGTTGTGAATAGGAGATATCTGTTTATGTTCAAATTTCTCCTATTCAGCTGACGACACGCTTAACAAATCAGATTCCTTGTTCCCCCTACGACAGATATTCTTCCAACGGTAGAGCTTACGTAAGCAACACTGTTCCCCCTGAACAGAAGACTAGAAGCTGACGTAAGTAGTGCTGTTCAACCTGCAAAAATTGTTAATGCACAAACAATTTTATGGCAGTTCTAAGAGACCTAATATGTTTCTAAAGTAAGAAAACTTAGCGTCTGGTAGAGGCTTTTTGAAGATGTCAGCAACTTGCTGCTCGGTCAAACATACTCCAACCGACGTCTTTCTTCAGCACGTGGTCCCTTATGAAATGATGCCTGATTTCGATGTGCTTTGTTCTTGAGTGCAGTACTGGATTTTGGGTGATCGCGATTGCACTAGTGTTGTCGCAGAGAATAGGTGCTTCAGAAGAATCGATGCCATCGTCCTTCAACTAATGTTGTATCCAAAGAATTTGAGCACAGCAGCTACCAGCTGCGAGGTACTCTGCTTCGGCTGTTGATGTTGCAATCGACGTCTTCTTCTTACTAAACCAGAAAATCAAACGATCTCCTAAAAATTGACAAGTACCGCTAGTGCTCTTGCGATCAATCCTGCATCCTGCGTAATCTGCATCACTATAATCAATTAGTTGAAAGACTGAGTCTTTGGGATACCAAAGACTCACGTTGGAAGTACCCTTAAGATATTTTAAAATTCTCTTTACGGCTATATAATGTTATTGCTTTGGCTCTGCTTGAAATCTAGCACACATACAGACATCAAACATGATGTCTGGTCTGATAGCAGTTAAGTATAGCAAAGAGCCTATAATACCACGATAAAGTGATACCTCAATGGCAGTTCCAGCTTCATCTTTATCCATATTTATTGAAGAGCTCATTGGGGTAGCAGCTGCTGAACAACTGTCCATGCCAAACTTCTTCAGCAGTTCTTTCGTATATTTAACCTGGTTAATGAAGATTCCATTCTCCAGCTGTCGTACTTGTAAGCCCAGAAAGAACGTCAACTCCCCCATCATACTCATCTCAAATTTATCCTACATAAGCTTAGAAAACTTCTGGCACAATTTGGGGTTAGTTGACCCAAAAATTATATCATCAACGTAAATTTGAACTAATAACACATGATCAGCTTTAGTGAATTTAAACAATGTCTTATCTATTGTGCCTATCGTGAAATCATGCTCAATAAGGAATTTTGATAGTGCATCATACCAAGCTCTGGGTGCTTGCTTCAACCCATAAAGAGCTTTATCCAATTTGTAAACAAAGTCTGGATGTGTATGATTTACGAAGCCAGGAGGTTGTGCAACATACACTTCCTCTGTTAAAATGACATTTAAAAATGCACTCTTAACATCCATCTGGAATACTTTAAAATCTTTGAATGCAGCATATGCAAGAAACATGTGGATGGCTTCTAATCAAGCTACTGGTGCAAAGGTCTCATCAAAATCTATACCTTCCATTTGTCTAAATCTTTGCGCTACCAGCCTAGCTTTGTTTCTAGTAACTACGCCATCTTCATTCAGTTTATTCCTAAAAACCCATCGAGTTCCTATAACTGAATGATTAGAAGGTCTAGGTACAAGTTGCCATACATTATTGCGCTTAAATTGATTTAGTTCTTCCTGCATTGCATCTATCCAGCTGGGGTCAGCTAAGGCTTCATCAATTTTCTTGGGTTCTATATGCGAAATGAATGCAGAATCAAAATGATCATGTGATAGCTGGCCTCGTGTGAAAACAGGAGAATAAATGTTACCTATGACCTACTCAGGTGGATGATTTTTATTCCACCGAAGATCAGATCCAATGGGATTTGCTCCTTGTTCCCCCTGTGTCGCTGGCTGGATAAAAACTGGATCAGCTGACGCCAATTGATGATTGTCATTGTTAGGTTGTGCGTCTGATTCCAGCTGTTGAGTTGATTGTTCAATATGTGCACGTGAATCAGCTCTATCAACAGCTGTTGGTCTTGATACCAGCTGACATGAAGTGCTCGCGACTGATGCATCAGCTGTTGATTGATGTATAGAGAGGTCTTTTTGCGCAACATCTGATTGAGCACCATCTGGTTGAATAATATCTGTTGGAGCAACAGCTGGTAGATCTTGTTGAACTGTATTGTGCGGTGTGTCCACTGCTGTTTGTTCTTCAGCTGATTGTCTTTGTGGAGCCACGTCATCATCTGAGTCATCAAGACTTGTTGATTCCAGACGTGAACACAATCATGTAGGCTTACAGCTGAATTGGATCTAAAACTTGTCTCGTCGAACACCACATGAGCAGATTCTTCAACTGTTAGACTTCTGTTGTTAAATACGCGATATGCTATGCTAAGAGCTGAATAACCCAAGAATATACCTGCATCAGATTTTGGTTCAAAGGCTGTTAGGTGATTTTTGCCATTATATGAATAAAACATCTGCACCCAAACACCCTGAAATAAGATATATCAGGTTTCTTGCCATTCCAGATCTCATATGGGGTTTTATCGTGCATCCTATTAATCATAGATCTATTTTGAGTGTGACATGCTGTATTAACTGCTTCTGCCCAAAATTTTTTAGAGAAACACCGGAATAAGCAATCATAGATCTAGCAGCTTCTTTTAAAGTACGGTTTCTCCTCTCAGCAAGCCCGTTCTGCTGAGGAGTTCTAGCTGCTAAAAGCTCATGCTTTATCCCTAAGTCTTCTTTTATCGTGCATCCTATTAATCATAGATCTATTTTGAGTGTGACATGCTGTATTAACTGCTTCTGCCCAAAATTTTTGAGAAACACCGGAATAAGCAATCATAGATCTAGCAGCTTCTTTTAAAGTACGGTTTCTCCTCTCAGCAAGCCCGTTCTGCTGAGGAGTTCTAGCTGCTAAAAGCTCATGCTTTATCCCTAAGTCTTCCAAATAAGAAGTCAATTTATGATTTAAAAACTCAGTACCACGATCACTTCTTATCCGGTTGACTGAACAAGATTTGTCATTTTGCAAACGTTTTAAAAGAAGTATCAGCTGGTCTGCGGTTCCAGATCTTGCTTTTAAAAACAACACCCAAGTATATTTTGTATCATAAATAACAACTAGGGTGTAGCTTGTTCCCCCTAAGCTAGTTACGGATATAGGACCAAAAAGATCCATATGTAAAAGCTCTAAGCTACGGGAAGAACGCTTACCGCCTTTATTTTTGAAAGTAGATTTAATTTGTTTTCCCAGCTGACAAGCGGCACAAACCTTGTCCTTAGAAAAATTTATTTTTGGCATACCAGAAACCATATCATGCATACTCAATTTGGCAAGTGTTTTAAAGTTAAGATGATTCATTCTTTGATGCCACAACCAACTCTTGGAAGAGTCAGCTGCAAAGCACAACTGTTCAGATTTCACTTGCTCTGACCAATCAATAATGTAGGTATTCCCCGAATATTTACCTACTAATACAGTCAGACCATTTGCACTCTGAACTTTGCAAGTGTGTTGTTGAAACTTAACTATGTAACCCTTGTCACATAGCTGACTAATGCTAATCAAATTGTAACGTAAATTTTCAACAACTAAAACATCAGATATCGAAATGTTACCGTGGATAAGCTTACCTTACCCACAATGTTACCATATGCGTTATCACCAAAGACTATCTTTGCGCCTTTGTGTGGAACAACATCTGATAGAAGCTTTTGGTTCCCTGTCATATGTCGAGCACAGCCGCTGTCCAGGTACCACAAAAATTTGATACATCTACTCGTTCGTACCTGTTGTCCTGCAAACATACAAACAGCTTTTGGTATCCAATTTTACTTGGGTCCAGATCGGATTACCCCTTTCGGGACCCATACTTGAATTACGTTGACAGTTTTTCCAGTACTAGAGTCCGTGAGGGTCTGTGCATAATTGTGAGATCTGTTGAGTTTTGATTTCATATTTTGACCATTTAGATCTCTCCTCGGCTGAACCTTTCTCCAACCAGATTTTACCTTTGTTGAATTACGCCTTGGCTGGTTAGGAGCAAACGACTTAGAACCAGCTTTCGCTTTGTCTTTGTCCAGTTTGTTCTTTAGCCAGCTGGGCTTGGAATTCTCAGGTCTTTGAAAGCCGATACCAGCTTTTCCATTATGATTCAACTTTTGAGAGGTCTGGTCATCATATGTCATCGACTCACATGGGTCATATATCACGTTGGCTTTGACAAAGCTCATCTTGTTGAACTTGTCATATACTTGTGATTGAGTACTTGTTTCTCCTTCACTGCTTTCACAACTATTGAAACCCAAACCAGTTTTATCATTTACTGGCTTTTGACTTTCTTGCAGCTTGTGTAGAGAACGAGAAGATTGGTTCCAGGAGCTCATTACTTCATTTAATCTTTCAATTTCAGCTTTGAGCTCAATAGATTCATTTCTCAACAATTCATTTTCCATCATCAGCTTACTCAACTCAGTCTTCAAACTGTCAATGTCCTCAAGCGTGTCAGTGCTTGATTCAATTGAACTATTTTTCAGACTTTTGTTTTCAGCTTTGATTTCCTCAAATAAGTGAGAAAGCTTCTTGTACTCTTTGACTATATCATTAAGTGCGCTGATAAGGTCTTCTTGTGTAAATTCAGTATTAGCAAAATTAAATACCTCATATTCCGAAGTTTGATCAACCATGAGGCAGTGAACCTCCTCCTGTTCACTATCACTTGATGAGGAACTTCTGGATGAAGAATCTGAATCAGTATCTGCCCAGCTTTTGGTGCTTTCCTCAGCAACCAACACTTTTCTTTCATTCTTTCTATTGGGCCTTCTGTCAGATCTGGTTCTCATCCTCCTGCCCTTAGATTTATCCTTGGATCTGTCGACAGCTCTCTCATCTGTCTTGTCATCTCGCTTGTATCGATCCTCTTTCTTGTCATCTCTCCTGTATCTATCATCAGTTCTCTTGTCATCCCTGGATCTGTCCTCCTTCTTTGGCCTATTGCAATCAGCTGCAAAGTGCCCTGGACAACCACAGTTATAACAATTCAAATCAGCATTAACTTTATCAGATTTATGAAAATTATTATAAGGAGTAGAAGGGTTGTAGGATCTTCTCAAATATTTCCCAAACTTCTTAACGAAGAGGGACATGACATCGTCGCTGAGTTGATCAGCAGTCTTGCTAGTTCTTGGAGAGCACTGTTCAGTATCTGTAGCTGCTAATGCTTTTGTTGGTTGATATGTTGAGGGTCCAGATTCAGATCTTGTTTCTAATTCGAACTCATAAGCTTTGAAGTTTGCAAACAAGTCGTGAAGCTCCAGCTTGTTCAAATCTTTGGACTCCCTCATAGCCATTGTCTTTACGTCCCACTCACTGGGCAAAGCTCTCATCACTTTTAACGCCAGCTCATGATTACTGTACTCTTTTCCCAGGATTGTTAACTCAATAACAACAACACTAAATCTCTCATCGAACTCCGTCATCGTCTCTCCATCCTTCATCTTTATTGACTCATATTTTTGTTGAGCCACCGTCAGTTTGTTTTCCTTCTTCTCATCATTGCCTTCACATATTTGTGTCAGATTCTCCCATATTTCTTTGGCAGTAGCACAGGTCTTGATCTTACTGAACATATTTTTGTCCAGCGTCTTGTAAAGAATGTCCCTGGCCACATTGTCCAGATTCGCCTTCTTTTTGTTCTCATTTGCATATTCATGTCTGCTCTTTTCAAGAAATTGAGGCTCGCCACCTGATATTGCAAATGCTAGATTTGGCTTCATTATTTTCAACGGCCCTTCTGTAATGACAGACCACATATCGTCATCTTGAGCAGCCAAATGAGCTTGCATGCGAATCTTCCAGTCGTCATAATCTTCCTTGGAAAACATAGGAATCTTGTTGTGAGAAGTCGACATTTTAGTATATGATAAAGCACAAACAATAGCTGTTCAATAACTGAAATGCGCAGGCTCTGATACCAATTGATAGGATCAATGTGGTTCGAAAAATAGTTGCAAGAGTTCAGAAGGGGGGGGGGGGGTTGAATGAACTCTTGGTATTTTCAAATTTTCGAAACCTTTTAAAATAGTTTTACAAGCACCCGCTTAACTTAAATCCGAGTTACCAGATTTAAGGTATCTCAGTTTTAAAGGCTGATTTCTTGGCTAACAAATATTGTACGGAAATAAGCCAATTAATCAGTGAACAGTAAAGAAGTAAATAAATGCGTTAAGTAAAAGTTAAAGGGACAAGATTTATTTCTGGAAGTTCGGATATAAATATCCTACGTCTCCCCTTCTTCCTTTTCGGGAAGGATCCACTAGAAGGTTTGATGGTTACAGGCCTTCTACAAACACCCGATCACGCAAGCAACACTTAACGTGAACTCCTAGCAATCTCAAACACCAACAAGCAGTCGCAGCTGCTGTTTTACAATACTTGATAAATTCTTTTCAAACGCCTTTTGTGTAGCACGTTTCTTATAGACTCAATAATGAATGAATCAATTAATACAGATCTATTGAGAATGTAAATATTCTAGTTTCTAAACAAAGAAACTCGATTCAACAAATGAACCAGAAGATAGACTCGAAGGTATTTTCTGTGAAAATCAACCCTTGTGTTCTTCGAGTTTGTGAGCTATTTTTAGATAGCTTCTATGGAGATAAAGATCAAAAATATTTGAGACAAGATCATGGCAGAGTGATGGCAAGTAATCGAGAGTCAAGAAGTTCTTCTTCAATTCAAACTTCTGCTATTTATACCCTTTGCTCTCAACGGTCATAAAGGCTATTTTCTCTGTAAATCTTCCGAAAATCACGATTACGGTGTGTACTTGATGGATCTGTTTTGACAGATCCTGATTAAGTTTTGAATTACACAAAACCTGTTATTGTGTTTCTAACAATTCTACTTAAGTGTACAGATTCTAGCTATCAAAGAAGATGATGAACAGTCGAAGAATCTGTCCAGTCGATGGTTCACAATATAAAGATTCAGCAGTTGGTTTGGTGTTCATGGAATCGGCAGCTGAATTAGCAATGGAGACGTCCAAAGTTGAATCAGCTGTTCGTAATCAGGCGGAGGCCAAGTTGAACCAGCTGGAGCACAGTAAACCAGCTGGAACGATGACAACCAGCTGCAAGCGCTAAAGAGAAAAGATGAACAAGCTGGAACATGTAGTTGAGAAGTCCTGGAGAAATATAAATCGAAGAAGAAGATTCCAATTATAAGTACTGTTGACGAATCTATTAGCAGTCGCGATTATAAGTACTGTTGATGAATCTATTAACAGTCGCTAT
>KQ999042.1:0-15746 GCA_001598015.1 Dorcoceras hygrometricum
TCACCTCATCCTCCTCAATGGAGTAAACGCATAATGAGCGCAGGTTGGTAAGATTCGATAGCGAGGAGCAAAGATCCTTTCCATCTTCTGTTGTCAGCTTTGTGATGCCTAATCTTCGAAGTTGCGTTAGCTTCCCTATTTCCCTCACTATGTGAATGCCATTTGCTTTATCAGCATCTATATAAGCAAGCTTTTGCAAGGATGTCAAGCATCCTATTCCGTATGGAGCCTTCAAGCTTCGAGAAATGAAGTCGAACGAGAATATGCCGCCGTTGTTGTACGAGTATACCAGGAGATGCCGAAGTTTGGGAAGCTGCAGAATTTCAACTGGCAATTCAGTCACTCTGGATGACTTGAGATCTAACGTCTCAAGGTTTTGAAGGTTTCTGATTGATCTTGGAATGACTTTAATATTTGTGTCCCTTAAGCAGAGATATTTGAGGTGATAGAGTTTGAACACTTCAGCTGGAATGCTATCTATTGGACCTCCTCTAACTTCTAAAACTTTCAGTAGCCTACAACGCCCACCTAGAATCTTTTGGAAGATGAGTCCGGATTCTGAATCCGCCGAAAAATCCGACAAATACAGAGAGCGTAGATACTTAACCTTGTAGCATTGTTTCGTGTCATCAAGCCCATATTGATTGCCATACGCCGGATCTTGCCAGGAGACTTCCTTTGCTCTCCATATACTACGGGAATAAGATTCATCTCTTTTGATTTCGAAAGGAGGTATTCTCGCATAATGTCATGGATACGATACCTGCTCGGCCTTCCATCCGGATATGCATCTGATTCCTTGATTAGATTTCTGTTGTGAAGTTCGTATCTCTTGCTTCCACGAACCCTTCTGCCATCCACAGTCGAATGATTCTCCATTTCTCGAGATAGGCATAGTCGTGGAAAATGCTCAAGTATAAGAAGCAAGCTTTGAGATAGTAGGGCAGGTCACAATAACTGAGAGACATGAATCTATTCATTTTTTCGAGAGAGTCCCCCTGAAATTCAAGACCAATGGTGCGCTCAAACATTTTCCAATCCTCAAGATTGTTGTTCTTGGTTGCTAAGAGGCTTCCAATCACAACAATTGCAAGCGGCAGACCCTCACATTTCTTCAAAATACTCTTAGATATCTCACTTAAATAAGGAGGACATGAATTTCCTGGAAATGCCTTTTTGTAAAACAATCCCTTGATTTTTCGGTGGTCAGAGGATTTAAATGATACAAATGGCCATTGGTCCCACAAGCAGCATTGCCTATGTTGTATCACCTTGTGGTGATGATGATGCGGCTGCGACCGATCTTTCTGGGAAATATATATCGAACATCCTCCCATACGCTGATTTTCCAAACGTCATCGAGAACAATCACATAAGTTTTATTCTCGAGAAATTTGTATACATAATTTTTCATGTCATCAACGCTCATTGCTTCCAGATTTTGAGGTGGTTGAAGCTTGACTTCATCAACGAGCTTCTTAATCATATCTTCCAGACACTTCTCCAAGTTGAAATTATCAGAAACAAGAACCCACACATGGCTATTGAAACTCCCCTTCACCGATGCATCATCAAAGATCTGTTTGACCAGAGTCGTCTTACCCAAGCCACCCATGCCCACCACGGAAATGACCTTTAGCCCACCATCATTCTGCACAAGCCACTCTATGATCTGTTTCTTTGGCTCTTCGATCCCCACGACATCGGTTCCTTCCAGCAGAAGCGCATCACCTCGAGTCTCGTTCGTTTTAGGGCCCGATCCTTCATCCGTCAAGTTATAAGTTTCTGTGAATCTCTGTCGGCTCTGGGAGATATTGTCCAATCTCAACTTGATCTGTTGGAACTCGGAGGCAACTTGATGGCGAACTATCAAGTTTTTGGCCGAGGCATACATCTTTCCCATATATAGATTGCAACCATTCGAATCACGACCAGGATGTGAGAACGCGAGCATGTATCTTTCAAGAACATCCTCAGTGTCGTGAGCGATTTCCCGCACTTTCTCCACCCATTCTTTCAACTGTGGATCGCTTTCCTCCCTTTTGTCCGCAGCTCTGAGGAATGCCCTCATCTGCCCCAATTCATCTCGAATGTGCTGCGCATTGCTCCCGATCCCTCCAAGCAATTCTGTCTCCTGCTGGAGCAAGAAAGTGAGCTGGTTGAAAACGAAGGATGCTGCACTCTCCGCCATTCACGTTTCTTCAAGCTGCAACACAAATTTACACAACACTAAAAGCGAAGATAATTTTTGATATTTTCTTGTCCAGAAAAATATTAAATTCAAGACAGATGAGAGAGTTGATCAGGGTCTAACTAAAATCGAAGATAATTTTTGATCATTCTAATAGAATATAATTCCGTATTTTTTATTTGTTTAATATCATAGAATATACTTGTATTAGATGTTATATTATACCAGTTCTATCAAGTTCTTAAAAGAGAGATATATATATAAAGTTATATAATCCCTTACTTTCAAGACTTTGGATTTGAGAAACTAATTTCATAATTTTAAATGATGTCGAGCTCAGGACCAACCTTAAGTATTGAATTACCTTTACGAGCCATCTACTGACATAAAGTAAACTCCACGCTTTATGGATAAATTAGGTATTATTTTACATCATGAATTTATTACATCTGACAGCAACTTTTGGAAAATTTTTATGATGTTTTGGCAAGAGATCACCATCCGACTGCCAAAATTATTATAAATCAGTTTATGAAATAACTGAGAGTTCAATAAAATTATAAATGCAAGCCGTAAGTAGCTAGGTGGCCAACTGAATGTCCGGCTGGAATATGTATCAACACATCAACAAGTAGCTGATATTTTCACAAAACCACCGCCGGAAGCTAAGTTCTCTTACTTTAGAAATATTCTTGGTCTCTTAGAACTTCCATGAAATCTGATTTATAAATGTGCTAATATGTCGCAGATTTCACATGATCTCTGTTTGCACTAACATGTTGCAGGAAAATGAAATCTGGTATACTGTTCAGGGGGAATATTTTAGATTTCCAGATATCATGATATTTGTTAAGGAAGGTCACAAATTTAGGGGGAATATGAGAGATCTGATTTTTAAGTGCTAAGTTGATCAAATATGTGAAATCTGGACATAATCAGATTTCATGTATACACGGTTAATGCTTATATGTCACCAGATCTCACATTACCTTTATAAAATAAACAGATCTCTGGTTGTGACTTAGAAATGATTTTGGCGCGTGGAGTAATTTTATGTTTTCAAGGAAAATTTTTAGAAAAACATTTAAATTAGATTGCGCTAGTGGATGAGTGACACGTGTTGTACTCACTCCAAACGTCACAATCCACACATTCTCTCTCTTACGTTGTACATTTCTGATTATAATATGTTGTTCATCTTCTCTAACCTCACTTTGCGCAAATTACCTTCAAATTTCCTGTGCGTTTGCTTTCCAGTGTTCTATTGCAGATAATCTCCGGCGAATCTTACTAAATCAATGGCATCATTCATCGCGAACGCTCTACAAATCAACTTCGATTCCGTTCTGGGAATCACTGATAATGAAGGGATGGTTAATATGTTCAAGTCTCTGGATGCAACCGGCCTTCGAGGGTTTCTAGGTTATCCTGCGGTGTTTTATGAAGCAGAGCTAAGTCATTTCTTTGATACCGCGATGGTGAGAGATGAAGAAATCCTATGTGTCATTCATGGGAAATTAGTTGTCATTACAGAAGACAGGTTTGCAAGGGTATTTGGCTTACCGACAGAAGGGATTATGGATTTATCGGAGATACCGAAGGAGAGGGTTTTTGAGGCTAGAAGCATATTCTCGAAGTTGGATAAGCTAGTCATTATCTCGAAGAAGAAAAGGCAGATGAAATATGAGTTCCGATTGCTGAACGACATTTTGGCGAAGTCACTTATTGTGAAAGCGGGCTCTTTTGATGCAGTCACCTCTGAGCGATTTCTGTTGATGACCGCAATCCATTTTGGGATTAAGGTAAATTGGAGCAAGTTCTTATTCAATGTTTTGAAGGAAATGGCGGATAGAAACACAAGAAGGGCGAAGGGCTATGCTGCCCAGATTTGTGCTATTTTGAAAGGTGATCCAGCTATCACCCTGGGCAATGCCACAACTTTTCCTCCAAAGAAGATTCTAACAGACAAAATAGTGGGCACATATGTTGCCACGAACATCACGATTGATGCTCGTGATGAAGATGATGAGCCTGCACCTGCTGGAGTGGCTATTGTAAAGAGAAAGACTGTTTCCAAGAAGAAATCTGGTCCAGGCAAGGACGTCGATGATGAACCAGTGGAGATAGTTGCAGCGAAACCTGCAGAGAAACCTCAATCTAAGAAGCGTTCTGCTACTATTATTGATGCTCCTGTTGTCACGAAGAAGAAAAGGACACCAAGAGGGAAAGCAGCCCCTTCAAAGAAGAGTTTGGAAATGATTGCTGTGGCACAAGAAGTAGCTCCACTTCAGAATTTAAAATATATATCATCGGAGCAAACAATTTCTGACGAGAGGATTGATAAAGAGGAACCAGTGGTTGAGAAAGTTGGTGGAGAGAAGTTTGAGACTCCTGCTGTAGAGGATGTTGATCAAATCATCAATCAGATTGTTTTAGAAACTGCGCAAATGGAAACAGAGATTAGTGACCCAGAGTCTGGTGGAGTTGATAAGACTGCAGAAACGACTGGAACAGGCACCATATTGGAGGAAATTGTTTTTGAAAACCAAGTGCAGGAGGAACAAGTTTCTGAGGGACACATGACATCCAGTGTGGCAGAACCTATGAGGTTTTGGGGGCCAACACAATCCTTGATGAAATCATGGAACTGGTTCAGTGTTTGTGTTGAAGTAATAAGGTACAGTATGTTTGGATGTTTATGGCCTGTTGGCACTAAGAATTTTTGCAAAGATATTGTTGTTCAAAGTGCAGTGAGCGATATATTGGAAACGATTCCTAGGCAATTCCAGGATGTTGTACAGCAGAGTCGTGACACAGAATGTTTTGGTGGTTTTTGTGCTACCTCTGAACAGTTGAGTTTAACTAATATCGAAGAGGATTCTTCCGATTGTTCTATAGTATACTGCTCACCTTCTCCACAGGTTGATAAGTTTCAAGAAACAAATTTCTCTGAGTCAAATTCACAACTTGCCTTAGGCCCTCCTATCTTCTCAAGTGTTGCTCAGGAGGAGCAATTATATATCGTACAGATTCCAGATTCTCCTCCTACAGTTCAGGGACAAGATACTTCTTCTTCATCTACTGATTCTTTCATGAATTTTCGTGTGAATAGTCCTATAGTTGAAGAAACTCCTGCTACCAGACCTGATTTGGGTGATAATGAGACTATTGATAATCAGACCTCTACTCATCCGACTCTCACAGCAGATATCACAGAATCCCTCAATCAGCTTCGTGCCTCCATTACGCGTCTTACTGTCAACACAATCAAGAATTCAGGGAATAATCAAAGTGAGCTTCTATTGAAGATTGACACTCTTGAGAAAGCTGTTAAGGATTCCCTTCTCCGACAGGAAGCACTCTTTCAGAATCAAATCCGTCTTACTCGTACAGAAGCCGTGACTCACAAAGCTGCCTTATCGCTTGAAATGCTACAACATCACAATGAGGCTAAGGCACGTGATCGAGCTATTTTAAATGAACTTGCTGAAATCCGAGCTCAGGGCATGGAAATCCAGGCTTTAAGGAAAGAATTTAAAGATTTCCAGAAACACACGGAATCTGGTGTTGCTCATCTTAGCGCTCAACTTTCTGAAATTGTCGCCTATATTAATCGAGGTGGTAACGACAAAAAGGGGGAAGTAAGTAGCAGCCGTCCCCAGCCTCCTCCTGATGATCAAGGCAGAGGCGGCAGCGATACTGGTTGTAGCAGTGGTGGTATTAGAACGACAACGATTGTAGAAAGATTTGATGATGAATTTTATAGACGAGAAAGAGAAAGCAGAAATGCTAGGAGAGGCAGAGGAGGCAGGAGAAGAAGTCACGTTAGTGGAAGTGGGAGGAGTATGGGATACTGGCTAGGCGAAAAATAAGCAGATCTGAATTCTCACTTTTGTACTTAGCAGATTATATATATAAAATCTTTGCAGACTTGGAGCAATTTATTTTTGTCTCTAATCATACGGCTGCTAAAAGGTTTTGTCATCACAAAAAAGGGGGAAATTGTTGGAGATAAATCAGATGTTGTGGTAAAGGAATCGCTTTTGAAAGAGCGCATTAAATTGAAGAATTAAAGCGCAAGGGAGGAACGTCGTTTTGATTTAGCGCTGGAATCTGGTGAAGAACTTCGAGCAGATTGATGACGTCATAGATCTGGTTTGTGAGAGAAAAGGGGAAACATTCGTAAACCAGATCTCACAAGAAGTCAAACAGATGTCAAAGTCGATGACGTGTCCTTAACCTAGAGACGCCGTTTTGGATATCAGATCCCAGATCTCTACATGGTCAAACAGATCAACGATTTTATTACATCAATACGTTCGACCAGACTTCACAAAGATCTGTTTATACAATAGAGAGGATGCTTTCAGACTTCAAGTATAGATATTCAAAAGTACGCATACCAGATCTCTCTATATCTCTATGTGAAGTCAAACAAGTCAATGATATTATGAAAGAGGAAATATTGACAACAGTAATTCGGATCTCTCTCCTAAAGAACTTCGAAGAAAACGTGAAGAGATTTTCTCGAGGAGCAAATCAACAGAGAAAATAATTTGCAGAATTACAAAAGGTAGAAGAAACAAGAAAGAAGTCTACCAGACTTAAACACAACGAAAGATGGGATTGAACAAATCATATCTCTGTTCTTCAATTGGTATCAACGAACAGACTTCATCGTACAATGCTCAGTGGACAAATGGGATTAAAGAAATACAAAGTCAAAGCCTTTACAGAATATAGTGCGCAAAACATGGAAATGCAATCTCGAGGTGGAATCCACTTCTATCGACAAAGACAAACATTCTCACCGAGTTTTGCGGCATCGATTCAATTAAAGAAGATTAAAGAAAGGCTTGTGTCCACTGGCTAATTCAAACTTACCGTTGAAGTGAAGGAGTATATAAGCTGAAGAAATTCAAACAGAGACGCTCGACACTCACGCTATTCATCGCATCTATTACTGGAATTTCCTACACACTCAATCGAAGAATCATTTGAGTTCCAGTAGCTAAAATCTCGAAGAACATTCCTTCTGTTCTAAATTGTTTTATCTTCGAGATATCTTCTGGTTTACTTTTGTAAACTGAATTGGTTGTTCAAAAACCAGAAGATTTACAGTACTCAATTGTATCAAGTTCATTGTAAAATCAATAGTTGAGTCTGTAACGAATTGCTAAGTGAAGCAATTCGAAGAAGCCAATTCAATTGGTGTTCGCAGTGTATCTGCGTAAGTTTGGAGGATTGTATACAACAGAGACGTCTGTTGTGTGGAGAGTTGCTAGGAGTTTATGCAAGTGCTGCTTGTGTAACCGGGTGTTTGCAGATTGCCTGTAACCATCAAAGTCTTCTAGTGGAAACCTTCCTGAAGAAGGAAGAGGGGGAGACGTAGGATATTGATATCCGAACTTCCATAAACAAATTCTCGACTCTCTCTTTTACTTACCTGCACTGCATTTAAATTACTGTTCACTATTCAATCTGTTTTATTCCGCACAAACCTGTTAACAGAAAGAATAGAACTGACCGAGAGACACTGCATCTTGCAAAACAGATTTCACGAAGTTTCGAAAATAAAAATTGGAGTTCATTCAACCCCCCTTCTGAACTCCTGTTACTTGTTTTGATCCTATTTTGGGACTATCACAGACCTCAGAAGCAATTAAGAGAATACGTGAAAGAATGAAGACTGCACAAAGTAGACAGAAAAGTTTTGCAGACGCTCATCGAAGAGATCTAAATTTTGTGATCGGAGATCATGTGTTCCTCAAAGTTTCCCCAATGAAAGGTGTTTTGAGATTTGGAAAGAAAGGGAAGTTAAGTCCCAGATATGTTGGACCATTCCAGATCTTAGAAAGAATTGGAACATTAGCGTATCGATTAGCGCTACCACCTCAGATGTCTACTGTCCATAACGTGTTCCATATTTCTGCACTTAGAAAATATATTGCGAACCCATCGCATGTAATCAGATTTGAACCAATGCAATTAGAACCAGACTTGACTTACGAAGAAACTCCAGAAAAGATTTTAGCAAAAGAAAATCGTAGGTTGAGAAACAGAACAATCCCAATGATCAAAGTGCAATGGACAAATCACTCAGAAAGAGAAGCAACGTGGGAAGTGGAATCTGATATGCAGAGAAACTACCCAGATTTCTTTAAGTAAGTAAATTTCGGGGACGAAATTCTTTTAAGGGGGGTAGATTGTAACGACCAGATCTTTTAGAAGTCCACAATTAAGAATTTTGAGATATGAGGGATTACAATGCTATTTGATTTCAATCTTCGAATTGATCAAGTTTCAGATTTCTGCCTATGCATTGATTAGCTTTTCTTTAGTTAAAGGCTAAATACCATATTTCATGTATACGTGCATTTGATTTTGTTTCTTGCACGATATTCAATCTTCATTTTATTATGGATTGATATTCAGATGTTATGAATACGATTATAGCAGAGGTTTAGTTGATTTCTACAAGCCAAATGAATCCTTGTTTTAACTAAAAAGAAGTTCGAATTTCATTGTGCATATTTTATCTTAAAACAGGGTACGCTTCTAGTGTATTTGAGCATATTGATTAAACGTGTTTTCCTTCCTTAGACTTTGTAAATCATATAAATAGGACATTAAGCTGTTTCATGCATCATTACTTTCAAATCAAAAGCATATTGAAGCGGTGCTCTTTCTAAAGAAATCGAACAGAAATCTTTCAAAGTGTTTTTAAAGGAAACAGGCGGTGCGTAGAACTCTGCTAGAATTCTGCTGTTCTTGTGTTAAAGATACCAGGTAAGTAAACTCTGTTTCTTGCTCACTCAATAGAAAGCATATATTCAATTCTGTTTGCATGATTATATGAGATTTTAGAGAAAGTAAGATGGCTTCGGCTGTTCTTCAAAACCAGAAAGTTCATGCTCTGTTTTTGAAAGAAGTTGAGTTACTGTATTTTGATTCAAAGATGATTTAGAAAATGTTTTGATGATGTTCTTCTAATGAATTCCTGAGGTTTTCAGTGATTCATTCATCGAAGTAGCTTACAAGTAGCTTATTCGATCTTTTCCAGAAGTTTCATAAGATATGTCGAAGTCTTTAGAGGAAGGTAACCTTCGTAGTTCATGGTTATCTACATGTTAAGTATGAGATTTGTAGTTGCGACCAGCAGTCGTACTATTTAATGTTCAGCTGATAGTTTGTTCATCAGCTGATAGTTTGTTCATCAGCTGTTGATATTCAGCAGATGCATTGCTTTCGTAACATTCAGCAGCTGCATTCCTTTGTTAGAATTCAGCAGTTGCGTTGTCTTTCAAAATTCAGCAGATGCACTGTTCACCAGCAAATGCATTCTATTTTGATATTTCAGCAGTTGCTTTACAGTTCATTGCGACTGGTTGTTAATATTTCTCCTGCGGCTGGTCGATATATTAACGACGCCGTTTTGTTTAAAATAAGACCTTGCGACTGGTTCTTGTCTTGCGACTGGTTCCTATTTGTTGCGACTGGTACTGTTCATTTCAGCTGGAATTACTCGTTTACTTGAGTAAGAGCTGGTGACATCATTCATTAGTTGCGTTGACATCTGGTTGACCAGCAGAGATCTGTTTTATTTCTTCTTCAAAATGATTCAGCTTTCTACTATTCATGAAAAACAGATTTCACTCTTTTCTTCTTCAATACTTCTTCGATTGAAATAGAAAGTATAGTTTCAGATTCCTTATTCAATTCCGAATCAAATCAAAGATTGTATTCGACTTAACTGACAGATTCAAGTAGTATTTTTATTCAGTTTTCATCTTCGCAAGCATTACAAGGAAATCCTTTATAGTTCCAGAACATCGTTAACCAAATGAAAAACCAGTAACTCGAACAAGAAAAGGAAAACAGATTTCAGAAATAAAGAAAGAGCTATGAAACGTTTTAAGAAATGTTTTAAGTTATGACAATGAAAAGGGTCCCCAGAAGGTGAGTGCGCGGCTGACGAACCCGTGTGCCCTTTTAACCAGGAAGGATTAGGATTACAGGCCGACGGATCTGTATACCCCTTCAACCATGAGCTTTATGCTAAGAGACTGTTAACAGGAGTTTGATCAAACGAAATGGACCAAATGTTTAAATTATTGTCATAATTTTCCAGAAAAGTCAGTGGTATTTCCGCTTGTTTTACTCTAAGCTGTTTCACATGAAGTTTGGTTGTGATATGTTTTTCGTTGCGTTCGTCTAGTCCGGTTAGTTGTATTTGATCGAATAGCCCAGAGCCGGATTCCCTTTCTTGAACCAGCACGCCCACGTGCTTATTTTTATCCCAAGCTGGTACCAGCCCGCGTGTCGCTACGCTTTAGCTAATTCAGTTCGCGTGTGCTTCACTCGCACCGGATTTACCTAGGTCCCTTCTAGTGTCCAATACAGTATCTGCGAGTTAAAAATTTTTTGTCCTTATATCGTTTAAGCCTTTCAAGTGAATTATTTCATGCTTTAGTCATCATTTTCTTGGAATCGATGGACTAGAGCGTGACAAGCTAGTTGTAGAAACTCAAAATTGACTTCCAAAAACTTGATCCAGCTCTCTGCTGCAAGTGGATCACTGGTACCCGAAAACTCCTTCGGCCTTTGTCGTCTAAACTTCTCCCGAGAATTCTCATGACTAAATCCTCGACTGGAAGAATTTCCTTGGCTAGACTGTCTACTAGCTGTTCCAGCAATTGAGCCATGTTTGCTAAAACACATGTATTCCTCTGTACTATCATCTTCAATCATGGCAACTCTTCTTCATCTTCCCATTCCTGACATAACTAAACCAATACTCAAATCCATCACAATACCATTATAACAATGAAACTTTACTCTGTAACATTTAAAACAAACTCACTTTATAGATGAACCTGTAACGACCGGACTTTCTCAAAAGAAATTTAGAAGTCTGGGGTTCAAATTGGAAGACCCAAAAATTTTGATTTTATCAAATATAAAAGTCGCTACTAAATTCTGGACTGAATTACAAATAAACACAATTCGTAACTGCTGAAATGTGAAATAAGCGGAACAGTGACATATGCAGAAGTAAAACCAAAATCTGATAAACACTTCAACGGAATATAATAAGATGTCTGTACAGATTTATACTGTTTAACTGAACTAGGAATCTGACATATTACAAAAACTACAACTGAAGTTTCTGTACAACAAAACAAAGTCTGAAGAGAATAACGGAACTGACGTCCACGATAAACACCTCCTTCCGTTCAGTCTCTCTCCATCCAGCTCCTTACTGTTCATCACCTGCACTCAATGAAAACTAATGAGCCTAGGGGCTCAACAGGTAACATCTGGAATATTGAAAGCACATAACACAAGCAAACGATATCTGATACATAACTGGAATCTGACTGAACTGGGAACATAAATAAGCGAAATAACATATCTGAGAAATCTAAAGGAAACTGAAAGCATAAACATAAACAAGTCCTGAAAACATTTTCTGTACTTCATAAAAGAAGCCTTTCAAACTTTCTATAGAGCTGTGATTAAAATCACACTTGCGCTCATCTTTATATTCTGAAATTATGACAAAGACACTTGTACATCTGGGCCATTTCGTTTGATCAAACTCCTGATATCAGTCTTAGCATTTACCTCATGGTGAAGGGGTTATACAGATCCGTCAATTCGTAATCCTTATCCTTCCTACTGTTGAAAGGGTATATAGATCCGTCGATCCGTAATCCTTATCCTTTCTGGGGACCATCTGTTGTCTAAGTCATAACTTAAAACTTTTCTGAAACTTGCTGCTCTATCTTTTCTTTCGTAAAAATCTGTTTTCGTTCTTACTGGTACGATTTACTGGTTTTTTCTTTGTTCAATGATGTTCTGGAACTGTTTGAGAATTCTTTGTAATACTTGCGAAGATGAAAACTGAATAAAATCTCACAAATCTATTCAATTGAATCGAATAAATCTTTCGAATTGTAGCGAAAACGAATAAGGAACAAAATCTGAATCGTACGACTGTTTCAATGAAGAAGAAAGAATTCAAATGTTGTTCGTTGGTCAACTCATATGTCAACGCAACTAAAGGGGTTAGTTCAGATGTTGGCAATTAACTGTGGTCATCATATGTAAACAAAAATTTAACGAAGTATATCAGACGTCAACAGTCAACTCAGGAGTGAGATGATCAATACGGAAGGACCTGACCCAATTCAGATGTGAAACAACTTACGTCTGAATATAAACAAAGCGTAACATCTGAAAATATACTTAGAATTTGTCCAACACATAAGTATCAGCTGCTGGTTTAAGAAATTCAACTGTTGGTATAAGAAATTCAGTTGTTGGTTTAAGAACCAGATTTCAGACACAACGATGGTTTCCTTCATCTAAAGAATTCAAAATATCTCATGAAATTTCTGGATACTTGTAAGCTACTTCGATAAAATATCTGAAGAAAACTCAAGAAGCTACTGGACGAACATCATTAAACCATTTTCTAAAATCTTTCTGAATCAAAATACAGTAACATGCAATTCTTCATAAAAACAGAGCATGAACTTTCTGGTTTTGAAGAACAGCCGTAGCACATCTTCAAATCTTTAAAACGCATACAAACATGCAAACAGAACTGAATATATGCTTTCATGAGTGAGCAAGAAACAGAGTTTACTTTCCTGAATTCTTTAACACAATCACAGCGGGAGTCCAGCAAATCACGTATGTACCGCTCGTTTCCTTCAAAAACTTTGAAAGACTTTTGCTCGGTTTCTTTGATAGAGAGAACCGCTTTGCTTTTGAAAAGTGTTTTGATTTGTAAATAATGATGCATGATATGTTAACATCCTATATATATGATTTTAAATATCTAAGGAAGAAACACGTTTAATCAAGATGCAAAGAAAATCCTTTAAAAAGCGCTACTCTATTTAAAGATCAAATCTGATGCAAATTGAAACCGAACTATTTGAGTTTAAAAAGAAGGATTCAATTGGTTTGCAATAATCGTCTAAACAGCTACTGCAATTGCATTCTAACATCTGGGAATCTATTCATTAGAACAGAAATCTGATTAAAACATAATGCTAACATCTGAAATTCAAACGAAGTTGAATATAGCATTTCAATGTAGTCTCTCAACTCTTATAACTTTCTAATTGTGGCTAATAAAAGGTCTGGGCGTTACAATCTACCCCCTTGAAAGAATTTCGTCCCCGAAATTACTTACTTAAACAAATCTAGGTAGCTTCTCTGCATATCAGATTCGACTTCCCACGTGGCTTCTCTTTCAGTGTGATTTGCCCACTGAATCTTAATCATAGGAATAGTTCTGTTTCTTAACTTACGATTTTCTCTGGAAAGAATCTTCTCTGGAACTTCTTCGTAAGTCAAGTCTGATGATAGCTGGATAGGTTCATATCTGAGTACATGCGAAGGGTTCGCAATGTATTTCCTTAAGGCTGAAATTTGGAACACATTGTGTACAGCTGACATCTCTGGAGGTAACGCTAATCGATAAGCTAAAGTCCCGATTATTTCTAAAATCTGAAATGGTCCAATAAATCTGGGACTCAGCTTTCCTTTTCTTCCAAACCTCATAAAACCTTTCATTGGTGCTATTTTCAGGAAAACATGATCTCCTACTTCAAAATTCAGATCTCTGAGGTGGCTATCTGCATAGCTCTTTTGTCTACTCTGTGCAGTCTTCATTCGATCACGTATTTTCTTAATAGCTTCAGACGTATGTTCTATGATATCTGGTCCTATTTCTGTTCTTTCACCTACATCATCCCAATATATCGGTGACCTACATTTCCTGTCATACAGAGCTTCGTATGGTGCCATTTCTATCGAAGCTTGGTAACTATTGTTATAAGCGAACTCGACTAGTGGTAACTTGGTATCCCAACTATCTGCAAAGTCGAGAACACACGCACGTAACAGATCCCCCAGTATTTGAATAACTCTTTCTGATTGTCCATCTGTTGTGGATGGAATGTTGTACTGAAGGTTAACTTAGTTCCCAAGGCTTGGTGTAGGCTTTTCCAGAATCTCGAAGTAAATATGGGATCTCTATCTGATACTATAGCAATCATATCAAGTCGCCTCTATACCACGGTCTATCAACCGGGAAATCATCGGTCCGTGATCATCGGGGCCCGTCAGCCCATCACAGCTCGGCGGTAGACACTCGTATCCGGTAGTCACCGCTTCGACGATAGCGTTGAACTTTTCGGGCACGACCCAACAGTCGGCCAGTCACAACGTGGCACCCAATCAGGTTATCAAATCAAATATGTAAATCAGGCTCAAGATGTATGCATGAATGCCATTCAATATACATGCTAGATGCATACAATTTATAATACGTGAAGCAACTCAATCAATTCCATCATATAAATTCACGTAAGCCACATAACGGCAGTTCACAACATCGAAACATAGACATGTTCACGCTCAAGCTGCTAAGGGCTGCTCAAATCGTACCTTAATTCCTCAACAACTACCTCAAAAAGGCACGGCAATCACACTGCCTAAGGAAGCAGATTCTCCTGGCTTTGCAATTCACGGCAGAAGGCTTCCTAGAAGCTGAAATCTGGAATCATACACAAGAGATTCAAGAAATGGCTAACACAATTCTACCTCCAACTTCCTACCAAAAACTCACGGCAAACCCTCCAAATTCACGGCCAATCTCCTCAAAAACCCATGGCTGGAAATTCAGAAAATCAAACCAGCGTTCCATGCCAACAATACAACTTAACAATGGCTCAAATAAAGGCTAGGAACCATATCTCATTCCAATTTCAAAAGCATACCTGAACCTCCCAACCTGCTGCCGAAATCAGATGCTTCGTGATTCTGTTCCAGCTCGATTCAGCCTTCAATATTGGTATGGAAAGAAAGATCTTTTCGAGGGCTTTCCAACGCTACCAAGAACTCGAAAATCGGAGGTCGGAGTCAACGGGAATCGGCCGGAGAAGCTTACTATGAATAGTGATAGCGGGTTGAGAAAAGGAACGAGAATTGGGAGAAGAAAGCTACGAACGAAATCTATCTCAATCAATTGAAGGCCATCCTTTTGCAATATATATATATATACGTCCCATCCAAAGCTTTATATATATATATATATATTATACCTTCTTAATTAGCCACCGACAGATTTCTTCGAAAATTCGGATTCCAACTCAAAAATTCCGAAATTCCCAGAATTGCTCTAAATGCGATTTCCGATTCGAAAATGACAACGAAATCTTCAAATAGAACTCCCAACACCCAGATTTCTTTAAAATTCGATTAATCCAACAATTTGAAATATATATATATATACGTCCCATACAAAGCTTTATATATATATATATATATTATACCTTCTTAATTAGCCACCGACAGATTTCTTCGAAAATTCGGATTCCAACTCAAAAATTCCGAAATTCCCAGAATTGCTCTAAATGCGATTTCCGATTCGAAAATGACAACGAAATCTTCAAATAGAACTCCCAACACCCAGATTTCTTTAAAATTCGATTAATCCAACAATTAATCCTTTTATTAAATTCCAGGTCTCACA
>KQ999043.1:19660-33982 GCA_001598015.1 Dorcoceras hygrometricum
TAAGGAACGAAAGGCTGGAAATATTCTAAGTATAGAATCTGGTATCGAATTCGAAGACCAAGTCTTCCTATAAATAGCACTAGCAACGACTGGAATCACTTCAAATAATTGTCCACCGACAAAACCAGTCGACACTAACAATTTCCCAAACCAGCAGACGCAAGAACCAACAGCTGAAGAAATCTCGAGCCATATATGCTAAGTATGGGAAAAGATATCACAATTCGAAGACCAAGTCTTCCTATAAATAGCACTAGCAACGACTGGAATCACTTCAAATAATTGTCCACCGACAAAACCAGTCGACACTAACAATTTCCCAAACCAGCAGACGCAAGAACCAACAGCTGATGAAATCTCGAGCCACGCTAAACAAATCCAGTCGCTAACTACAGTGATCATCACCAGCTGCAAGCTACCATAGCGAACAATCTCTCGCAGCTGGACAACCAGACGCTGATTCAAAATACAAAAGCTGGACAGTCAGTCGACCGGACGCTAAAATCAATCACAAGGCAAACCATCGATTGGTCCTCAAAACGGCGTCGCACCAACTTATCCAGACGACGTCGCATAGGATGCTCAATCCTTAATACCAGCTGCTGGTCATCCAGACGCAAGACACAAAACAACGCACAACACTTCCCTCGTCTGGTACTAGTCGCAACGTACCAACACAACCAGTCGCAAGCACAGGAGCGCTGACCCGCGTTGACTTCTACCCTCGACTGGCCAACCGGTCGCAACATCTCACGAACACCAGTCGCAACATCTCACGAACACCAGTCGCAACATCTCCTCGCAGCTGGTACCAGTCGCAATACCTCAAACGACGGCGTTTCATGCCCTGCGCTACCAAAACAAGCTACGACTGTTTTCGCCACCGACCAGCTGCTAGCCCACAAACAGCTTTTGCCTCAAAAACTCAAAAACACGAAAACATCCAGAATTGCTCAACACACGAAATGGAACCCGAAAATACAACTCAAAACAGAGATCTAAACCACAAAATCTCATAATCAACCGATTAATTCCAACGATTAATCTCAATAACAAATCCAGGTCTCAATTTGTTACAAACGTGCAACGAGATTGTGTTTAAATAATAATTATTGTTAATTAAATTATTTTGGGAAAATATATACTTTATTTATGATTAATAATTTTTAGTTACAAAATTTGATTTTACTTTGGTCATGATATTCAATTTTGTTGACATATTTTTGACTTCTTAAGTTAATGGAAGAGATCCCATATTTTAAGTTTCCGCTGAGACCACTACTTTTTTGTTCAGGACCTCCTTATAATAAATATTACGCTAGCGTCTGATCAACATCGTGACTGAAAAATGATCTGAATTAAAAACAAGTGAGAAGAAATGGTGGACAAGCTTGAAGTTGTTATTCGTAAAGAGACAAATATACAGACCCAAAATTACTATTTTTTCCTTTTTCGTGATATATTCTTTAGGGCAATTAGAAATCCCACTGATCATATGATATTTTGGAGTATATATTAGCTCATTCGTTGTTATGTACACATTGAAACAATAAAAAATATAGTGAACACAAAGTTTTTGATCGTAATTCGGTCTAAAATACTGGCACGTAGCAGCCTCTAAAATGTGGTTTTCTCAATGATCAATTAGTATGGGGAGTAGGGGCCGTCACCTGATGAAGCACAATATATAATTTTTTCAGACTCCTCGTCATGGCAACCTCAATTCTATTGTCCTCATATATTTGTACATTCATAAATAACTCAGAAACAATAATTTATGTGTATATAAATGGTAGTATAATTAATTATTTTATACAAATTTCCCAATCATCAGTTAGAATAAAGATATAACTTTGTGATTTATTTTTTTGATATCTTCATATGATCAATTAATGGAGCTAGTTATAGTTCTCAAAATATGAAAACATAAACTCACCGAAATCAATTGATATTTTCTAAAAATAGAATTTGACAATAAATACTTCTATTTCCTTTTGTGTTCATTTTTTCGGTAATATCTCATGCTATGATGAAGAGCTGATTCGTGTGTGCATGTCCCAAATATCTCTACTTTACTTGTTTGCGCAACACTTATAGCACTTAATTATTACCCCTATGGTACAAACTAACTGTGAGGAATTGTTCCCATATTGTGCAATAAATACATACAATTAATGCCTCAACTTTCATTAAATACCGACTTGTCCTCCACACTCGATTTTTTTGTGGTTCGTATAAAAAATAGAGGTGTACTTTGTTAAATTTTTTTATTAATTTTGACATTGAAGTGATAGAAGTGAACATAAAACTGAAAAGAAGAACGTGTGATATTGAGCTGAGCGTGTTTAAAGGGTATGTTTCTTATACCAGGTAAGAAAATCTACTCGGAGCCCGAGGAGACTCGCCTCTATTATTTTCCCATATAGCATCTTCCCGAGGACCTAAAAAAGCTGTCCAACACATACCTTATAATGATTAATCTGGGTAACGTGTTGTCAGGATTATACAGCATTCTGATTGGTCTGATTACGTGTGCAGGGTAGACTGATAAACCCATACCTAATCATGAGTGACCAGGTGGCGTACACGTAATTGAGATCTCTTCCTCTATAATACCCGAGTTCATTCAAATCTACCATTCATTTTTTTTTCACAACCACCTGATATCCCATAACATCCACTGATATTCCCTGCAAATCATAAGACAAAAACTCCACATAGCCTAGAAGCGTAACTTAGTCTCCTCGGGTGGCGAGGTGTAACTCTCTGGTCGGGAACCGAGGACAAAATTTGATAACATCAATTGGCGACGTCTGTGGGAACCAAGAGTAAAAAGAGAGTGAAAATGCCGCCAAGGAGGAATAGAGCGCAAAATATTGGAGAATCTAGAAACAATGATCAAGAAAGCTCTTTGGGAGGACCAAGGAGGGAGGGGGCTCTCACAGCTGAGCAAATCGTGCAGTTGGTGGCTTCCACGGTGGAGCAGGTACTGGCTCGTCGAGGAGAAGCGCAACAAGAACTGGGATCCCAATCTCAGACAGAAGAAGTTAAGAAATTACAAGAAGAACGCAGCGATTGAAAGATTCCCAGCCAGCCCCACCTCCAGTGATGGATCGTAGTATTCCTTTTTCAAAAGATGTCGTGGAAGCAGAATTACCTTCACATTTCAAATTCCCTGGCGTTGGGGAATATGATGGCACTGGGGATCTAGAGGAACACCTTTCCCGTTTCGTTGGGGAATATGATGGCACTGGGGATCTAGAGGAACACCTTTCCCGTTTCGAAAATGCGGCCTTATTGCATCAATACCCCGATCCGATCAATTGTAGAGTATTCCTAACCACCCTGGTCAGGTCAGCCCAGCAATGGTTCAATTTGTTTCCAGCAGGAAAGATCACGTGTTTCCAGGATTTTAGTAAGATCTTTTTACACCAATTCGCCAGTAGTAAAAAGCAGCCCATGACTACGTTAAATCTGTTTAACGTGAAGCAAAAGGAACAGGAAAGTTTACGAGATTATCTCCGACGGTTCAATGGAACCACCATCGAAGTACCCTCTGCCGCTCCCGATCTCTTGATCAGGCATTCACGCAAGGCTTGCGGGGAGGGGACTTCTTCAGATCCCTGAAAAAGAAGCCCCCAAAAACTTTCGACGAACTTCTGACCCGAGCAGAAAAATACGTTAACGTAGAAGAAGTACAAATCACTAGGAGAAATGATCAAAGGACTGTTAAGTCTCATAGGGATACCTGGGGAGAAAGACCATATCCCCGACCACAGCGTCCCGAAGCACCTCTCTTGTTGGGGCAAATTGTCCCGAAAACGACATTAAAGGTCAGCAAAACAAAGGCGTTGGAGATGTGCGGCGATACGGAGGCCAAGGAGTAGCGAAGGAGGACCCCAGAGACCACGGTCCGACAAATTTTGTGATTTTCACAAGGAATATGGTCACACTACTCACGGTTGTAGGCACCTTGACCAGGAGTTGGAACGCATAGTGCAAAGTTATCCCGATATGAAAGATCTACTGGCTGGGAGGTACACAGGTGTACCATTGAAAAGAGAACGAGAACGGCCCGGGTATTATCAGGAAAAGAGGAAAGAAGGGAGGCAAGGTGAACATTCTCAAGAGCCCAGGGACATTCAACGAAGAACACAGGATTCCCCTCCTCCTCGGGGAATTATTAATATGATTTAGGAGGATCCACGGATAGAGATTCGAATAGAGCGATAAAATCTGGCAAGCGCAGATTGGAGAACATGCAGGTATTAACAACGGAAGATCGAAGTGGTCCCCCTCTGTCTTTTAGCACGCATGAATTACCCGAGGACGCTAAGACGCATAATGATGCTCTCGTCATCCGAGCTATGGTTGCGAATTATGACGTGGCTCGCATCTTCGTTGACTCGGGAAGCTCTGTAAATGTATTATTTAAAGGAGATATGGAACAAATGGATTTGGGAGACTACCCTGTTAGTACTGTAAAGACACTAGTGTTCGGTTTCACCGGGCATTATTTGGAGCCCGAGGGAGAAGTATATCTACCGTTATCATTAGGAAGTGGGGAAAAGAAAAAGACACGAATCATCGGGTTCACAATAATCGACGCACCATCCTCTTACAACATTATTCTAGGACGCCCCGCTATGGCCTCCTTTATGGCCGTGGCTTCGGCCCTTCATCAAAAGGTCAAGTATCCCGTAGCAGGGGGAGTAGGGGAAGTTCGTGGAGATAGGAAAATAGCGCGAAAATGCTATGTGGAAGAAGTTCGTATAGTCAGAAGGCACAAAAACCTCGGCACTCATCACAACCTCGGGAAACAATCCGTGAAGATGTGTATCTAGCCGAGGAAGGTTCCCAAATCTCGACTGAAGAAGATAGTGAAGAAGTTACCTTGATGACCATGGGATAAATTGTGAAGATAGCTCGGGCATTATCCGATGAGATCAAAACATTGTTAATCCAGTGCCTAAAAAAGAACAGAGAAGTATTCGCATGGGCATCAGCCGACCTCCTAGGAGTAGAACGACAAGTTATGGAGCATCGCCTCAACATACTTCCCGGGGTAAAACCCGTCATCCAGAAACGTAGGTATTTTAGGCCTGAGAAGGATGTGGTAATCAGGAACCAAGTCGGGGAGTTGCTAAAGGCAGGACATATTCGAGAGGTACTCTTCCCGACGTGGCTATCTAACGTAGTATTGTTTCCGAAGGCTTCAGGAAATTGGCGAATGTGTGTGGACTTCCGGGATCTCAATAAAGCATGCCCTAAAGATTGCTATCCGCTGCCACGAATTGATCAATTGGTAGACTCTACAGCGGGACACGAATTACTTTGCTTCTTGGATGCCTATCAAGGGTACCATCAGATACCTTTAGTCCGAGAATATCAAGACAAGGTTAGTTTTATCACTATCGATGGTACTTACTGTTATAATGTTATGCCGTTCGATCTCAAAAGTTCAGGAGCTACTTACCAAAGGATTATGGATAGAGTCTTCCGAGAACAGGTCGGAAGAAATGTTGAAGTTTATGTGGACGATATCTTAATAAAGTCGCGAGAAGAGGGGGATTTCATAAAAGATCTTGAACAAACCTTTCGTACTTTGAGAAAATATGGATTGAGTCTTAACCCCAAGAAGTGTGTCTTCGGGATAAGAACGGGAAAATTCTTAGGATATATGGTGACCCGGCGAGGGATTGAAGCCAACCCCGAGAAGATACAAGCAATAACCTCCATGAATTCTCCTCGGAATATCCAAGAAGTGCAAAAGTTAACTGGAAGAATAATATCTCTCTCGCGTTTTATATCGAGATCTGCGGATAGAAGCCTGCCTTTCTATAAAGTATTGCGGAAGGATAAAAATTTCGAATGGGATGAACATAGCGAACGAGCGTTCCAGGAACTCAAAGATTACCTGCGGCAACTCCCCATCCTTAACAAACCGAAAGAAGGGGAAGAATTGTCTGTATATTTGGCTGTGACCTAGGAAGCAGTTAGTTCGGTTCTGGTACGAATAGAAGAAAAGGATCATTTATCCGTATATTTTGTCAGCCATGCTTTAAAGGTAGCCGAGGTGAGGTATACTGTCCAGGATAAGCTCGTTCTTTCAATGGTAATAACTGCTCGGTGTTTGAGGTCCTACTTCCTCTCCCATCCAATCAGCATGCTCACCAATAGCAAGATAGGACATATAGTCAATCACCCTGATACCTCGGGCAGGCTGGTAAAATGGGTCATCGAGCTCGGAGAATATGATATCAAATTTAAGCCTCGGACAGCGATTAAAGCGCAAGTATTGGCCGATTTTATAGCAGAGACTATTCATACACAGGATAAAGTTGTGTGGAAAATGTTTGTAGATGGATCCTCTTGTCAATCGAAAGTGGAGTGGGGATCATTGCCGTATCTCCTCGGGGGGAGGAAACCAGCATCTCAGTACGTTTAGACTTCCGAGCATCCAATAATGAAGCGGAATATGAAGCTATACTCATTGGTCTTCGCGTTGCAAGGAGTATGTGCATTTCCCACCTCATCATGTTCTCAGATTCACGACTAGCAATACAGCAAAGCATGGGGAATTATGAGATAAAAAATGAGAAGTTACGCAGATATGTTGATACCTTGAATGGTCTGAAGGAAAAATTCGCGGAGCTCACATTAAAACAGATACCGCGTGGGGAAAATGAGAAAGCTGACAGACTAGCCAAATTAGCTAGCTCGCTAAACTCAGGAGCTGAGGTCGAATTGCCTTTACAGGAAAGAGTTTCACAAATCGAACAGGCAGCAGAGATGGTAATAGAGATTGAGGAAACATATTGGAGATACAGCCTTCGTGAATATCTTCGGAACGGGAAAATACCCGACGATCCAAAGGCAGCTCGGGAATTGAAGAAGAAGACGGTTCGTTTTGTGCTTATCGATAATATTTTGTTCAAGAGATCTTACTCCTGTCCTCTGTTAAAGTGCATAGGTCCCGAGGAAGCAAATTACGTTCTTAGAGAAATTCATTAAGGATGTTGTGGTAACCACCTAGGCGGTATGGCTCTTTCAAGAAAGGCTCTCCTAACCGTGTTCTTCTGGCCTAGCATGCAACAAGATGCCATTTCTCTGGTCAAAGCATGTTACAGTTGTCAAAGGCATACTAACTTGCAGCAACGACCATCCGAGCTGATGAGAGCAGTTATGTCTCCTTGCCCTTTTGATCAGTGGGATATGGATATTGTCGGGCCGTTTCCCATAAGTGTGGGACAGAAGAAATCTTTTTTGGTAGCTGTAGACTATTTTTCGAAATGGGTAGAAGCTGAGGCCTTAGCCCGAATTACTGAAGGAGAAGTGCTTAAATTTTTGTGGAAGAATATAGTATGTCATTTTGGGATCCCACGAAGAATCATATCTGATAATGGTCGACAGTTCAGCGGTGAAGCTAAAAGAATGATGCTCGGGGTTAAAAATTGAACAAGTGTTCACATCAGTAGCGTACCCACAGAGTAACGGACATGTGGAAGTCACCAATAGATCCATAGTGCACTCCTTAAAAACCCGGTAAGAAATAGTTCAGAGTAAGTGGGTGGAGGAGCTCACGAGTGTGGTATGGGCTTATAGAACAACGCCGAGGACAGCAACTGGAGAAACACCTTACAGTATGGTATATGGAACTGAAGCAGTACTGTAACGCCCCAAAATCTATAGGACCACATTTATGCATTTTATTGATTTTATGGGCCAAATTGTCAATTTTAAACGTTATGTATTTGCTGATTTATTGATTTTAGAAAGTAAGATGCGCTGCGGCTGGTATCAGCAGTTGACTCCAAAGAGCGATGCACGAGCTGGTTTTAAATCGATTGAAAAATTATTTTAAGGAAGACAAATGATTTCTTTTGCAAAAGGTTTGGTGTTTTACAAATTAAAATGATATGAAGGGAATTTTGCAAAATTTTATAAGTGTGTCATGCTTGATTTCATAAGTAGCTTGCCACTAATCCCTTTCATATAAAAACCTGTTTTCAAAGTAAGATTTTAATCATTTGCAAAGAAAAGTCTTAAAGTGTTCTTTAAAATATTTCCAGAAGAGTTCGTGCGTTGCTCAAAGAGAAGATTTCTGCAGGAATTAGTTGCTGTCGCAAAGCTTTGTTAAAGGCAAGTAAAAGTTGATCCTTTGCTACACCATTTGAAGCATATATTGTTGTTTTTATGGATCTGCTTGCCTGCATGTTTAAAAATACGTTGAAGTTATTGTTTAAAATGATTTTATACATGTTCAAAGAAAAGAATATGGGTTCGAAAAATGATGTTTTGATGTTTATGATGCTTCCAAAATGTTTTCCAGAAAGTTTAAGGTGTTTTAAAGTACTGAGAATTCGAGTTTATTCCCAGAATGTTTACGAATGTTCTTTTCGTAAAATCCAGTAGATGCACTGTTCTTCAGCAGGTGCATGTTTGTTGTTAAAATCCAGTAGATGCACTGTTCATCAGCAGATGCGTTCTTATTGTCAAATTTCAGCAGTTGCAATATTCGTTTTAAAAAGTACTGTTTATTGCGACTGGCTATTCCTTGCGTCTGGTTTCTACTGTTCATTCCAGCTGGTATTGATCTTGCGATTAATACTGTTCATAGCGACTGGTTGTTAACATTTTTCTACGGCTGTTCAATATGTTAACTACGTCGTTTCATCTAAAACAAACTTTGCAGTTGGTTTCTTTTAGTAAAATACTTGCGTCTGGTTTTACGTATGTTAGCGCTTTTCTTGCACTAACGACGCCGTTTTGTTTAAAATACCTTGCGACTGGTTCTTTTCTTGCGACTGGTTCCTATTCGTTGCAACTGGTACTGTTCACTACGTCTGATTTTATCCTGCGATTGGTTTCTCTTGCGACTGGTCATATATCAATGTAACGTTTCCAAAGTCGAACTCAATACTCAGTAAAGTTTTAAGAATGGGAAGCGAGAGTTTTAAATGATGGAACCCGAGGATTTTAAGAAAGAAGATTTAACGAAAGAATGTTAATGGAACATATTTTATTTTAAGATTTTGGCATAGATAGTTGACGGTCACCAAGGAGAAGGGTGAGCAGTTGTCTAGATGTCGACTGCCCTTTCATATGAGCTAATGCTAAAACTGATATCGGAAGTCATTTTGATCAAAGTGCAACACGGACCATGAGGAGCTTATATGCCATAATCTAAAGAAAAGAAATTGATGTTAAGAGCTGGGCTATGCTCCCCTGTCTCTAAGATTACGAAAGAATTGTTTGTGAAATGTTTATGAAATTGTTATTATTCGGATTTTACTTGCTGAGCTTTTAGGCTCACTAGCTTTTAAAATGGTGCAGGTGCGACAGCTGGAGAACGAACAAAAGGTGAAACTTGAAATACAGCTGTTGGGTGGTGTTGTGTTTATCCAAAGCCTACGTTTTCCGTGTCTCAGTTGTATTGTTTTGAGTTAGAATGTACTTTATTAGATCAGCTACAACGATTTTATATTTACATAGAATAGCAGCTGTTCGTAAATCGCAATTGCAAAGTTATATAATATACTCTGTTTTTCCGCAAACAAGTTTCAGAAGTTGGCGCGCAAATAAGTGTTTGATTGTTTTGTCCTTGAGTTTCTATTTCTTTGAAGTTATAAGGAATACAGCTTATAACAAATTATCTTTCAGTTCTTCTTTTGTTTCGAAATTTTTATTTACACCGATTTCGTGGCCCCGTTGGGTACTGGCATCACAACATGGTATCAGAGCAAGTTTCAGAGCATTGTTTTTAAATTATTTAGCATGTTCTGATATATGTATGTGGTGGATTACGGGCTATAGAATATAGGAATGGCAGGAAGAGGAAGAACTAGAAGAAGTATTCCTTTAGAAGAAACTGATAGTGATAATAATGCTAATATCACTCAATTGTTACGACTGCTGGTAGAGCAAAATAATAGAGGAAATGGCCAATCTTCCAGCAGTAGGGGACCAAGTAATGATGATCCCCAGGAAAAGTTTAGACGACATAAACCTAAGGAATTTGGTGGTACTACTGAGCCACTAGTTGCGGAGAGCTGGATTAAATCCATGGAGGTTATATTTGAGTACCTCCAAATGTCTGATTTAGATAGGCCAAGGTGCGCTACCTACATGTTAAGGGAAGATGCAATGATTTGGTGGGAAGGAGCCAAATTGTCTGTGGATCTACTGAATTTAACTTGGGCAGATTTTAAGTAAGTGTTCTTTGAACAATACTTCCCAGCTGGTAAAAGGTCTGAGTTAAAAAGGGATTTCTTGACCCTTAAACAAGGAAGTTCAACTGTACAAGAATATGCATGTATATTTGAATGAGGGTGATACTTTGTGCCATTGATTGGAAGAGATCCAGAGGAGAAATTGAATCATTTCATTGAAGGATTGAAGCCTATGTTCAAAATGAATGTTAGGCTATCCATGCCAAGGACTTACAGAGCCCTGCAAGTTGAAAGGAATTGGAAAGATCTTGATGAGGAAAGGCAGCAAAAGAGACAAGCCTTTCAGCAGAAGGACCAGAGGCCATTCAAGAAACAGAACAAGAACCAGCAGAGGTCTCAGGAGCAAAAGCCTCTACAGATTCAACCTATAAGCTATGTTCCTGCTGGTAATATTAGAACAGCAGAATGTCCTAAGTGCCATAAGAATCATCTGGGGCAATGCATACTTGGACAAAACATTTGCTATAAATATGGAATTCCTGGACATATTTTGAAGAATTGTACAAAGCTCAAACAACTGGTGACCAGCAGAGCTTTTGTTATGACAGCTGAACAAGCTCCTCCAGACTCGATAGTAGTCACAGGTGAAATCTCGATAGCTGGATTTCCTTCTCTGGCTTTAATAGATTCAGGAGCTACACATTCATTTATTGCTGCTGAGTTTGTTAAGAAACTGCCTATCCAGCTGGAGCAAGTAATGATAGGTTATTGTGTGTCAGTACCATCAGGGGAGAAGTTGGTATCGCACGAGTTGTTTAGAAGTTTAGAACTCAAACTTCAAGGACATAAGATTATTGCTGATTTGATTGCGTTACCAATGCCAGAATTTGATATGATTTTGGGAATAGATTGGCCAAATAAGTATGGGGTAGTAATTGACTTTAAGCTATGAACAGTCGATATTAACCCACCAGTAGGAAAGTCATTTCAGTATTTAGCCAAACATGTTGATAAAGTTCCCCGAGTTATATTATCTTTAGTTGCGACTGATAGACCCCAACTGTCAACTGTAGAAGTAGCAAATGAATTCCTTGAGGTTTTTCCAGAAGATATCCAGGGATTACCACCGGACAGGGAGTTAGAATTTTCAATTGATCTAATTCCAGGAGCTGCTCCAGTATCTAGACCACCATATAGATTAGCTCCATCAGAAATGAAAGAATTGAAAGAACAAATACAAGACCTGTTGGATAAGGGGTTTATAAGACCAAGTACTTCCCCTTGGGGAGCCCCTGTTTTATTTGTTAAGAAGAAGGATGGGAGTATGAGGTTATGTATAGATTACAGAGAGTTAAATAAATTGACAATTAAGAATAAATATCCATTACCCAGGATAGAAGATCTTTTCGACCAGTTGAGAGGGTCAGATCAGTTAAAGATTAAGGCTACTGATGTTTACAAAACAGCCTTTAGAACTAGGTATGGTCACTACGAATTCCTAGTTATGCCTTTTGGACTTACAAATGCTCCATCAGCTTTTATGGATTTAATGAATAGGGTCTTTCAACCATTTCTGGACCAGTTTGTAGTTGTATTTATTGATGACATCTTAGTGTATTCTAAGACCAGAAGGGAGCACGTCCAACATTTAAGAATCGTACTCCAGATTTTGAAAGATAAGCAGTTGTTTGCTAAATTTAGTAAATGTTATTTCTGGATGGAGAAAGTATCATTCTTAGGCCATATAATTTCTAAGGATGGAATAGAAGTTGACCCAGCCAAGGTAGAAGCTGTTCGCGACTGGCCAGCACCAAAGAATGTTGTAGAGATAAGGAGTTTCTTGGGTTTAGCTGGATATTATAGGCGATTTATCTAAGGATTCTCTAAGATTGCTGTTCCCCTGACTACGTTAACAAGAAAGCAGGTGAAGTATAACTGGACAGTTGAATATCAAAACAGCTTTGACAAGTTAAAGCAAGCATTGATAGAAGCACCGGTTTTAACTATGCCGACTGATGAAGGAAAATTTGTGATTTATACTGATGCTTCTAAATTGGGACTAGGAGCTGTGTTGATGCAAGATCGTAAAGTCATATCATACGCATCTAGACAGCTGAATGATCACGAGAAGAATTACCCAACCCATGACTTAGAACTGGCAGCTGTTGTCTTTGCCCTTAAAATATGGAGACATTACCTATATGGGGAGAAGTATGAGATATTGAGAGATCACAAAAGTTTGAAATACTTCTTTACCCAGAAAGAATTGAATATGAGGCAGAGGCGATGGTTGGAGCTGGTTAAAGATTATGATTGTACTATCAGTTATCACCCAGGAAAAGCAAACGTGGTAGCTGACGCATTGAGTAGAAAATCAGTGGGATTGTCGCAGCTGGTTGTTCAAAAGCCATTGGCGACTGATATTGAAAGGTTTGGACTCGAGATAGTGTCCAGCAGCAGCAGTAACATGATTTTAGCAGACCTTTCAGTAAGATCAAATTTGTTAGATCAAATTCGAGAAGGTCAGCTGCAAGATGAACAACTGAAGAAATGGGTTAAACAAGATAAGGAAAAAGGCAGCAGTATTTATTTTTCAGAAGATGGAATTGTTAGGTATTTGTAAAGAATCTGGGTACCTCAAGTAGATGATTTAAGAGCTGATCTTTTGAAAGAAGCTCATACAGCTCCATATTCAGTACATCCAGGAAGTACGAAAATGTACAAGGACCTCCAGCAGTTGTATTGGTGGCCAGGAATGAAGAGAGATGTTGCCAAGTTTGTAGCGGAATGCTTAACTTGTCAGCCGGTAAAAGCTGAGCACCAGCGACCAGCTGGGTTATTGAAGCCATTGCCCATTCCAGAATGGAAGTGGGAGAGTATAGCGATGGATTTTGTAACTGGATTACCAAGAACAGTTCAAGGATATAACTCCATCTGGGTTATAATTGATAGACTCACTAAGTCTGCTCATTTCTTACCAGTTAAAACAACATATGAGGTGAGCAGATACGCAGAATTGTATGTTAAGGAAATAGTGAGGCTACATGGGGTTCCAGTTTCCATTGTATCAGACAGAGATCCTAAATTTACATCAGCTTTTTGGAAAAGTTTGCATAAATCTATGGGTACAAAGCTGACATTCAGTACTGCATTTCACCCCCAGACTGATGGACAATCAGAAAGGGTAATTCAGATTTTAGAAGACTTGCTCAGAGCTTGTATTGTGGATTTTTCAGAAAGTTGGGATTCGAATTGCCACTGGTAGAGTTTGCCTACAACAATAGTTTCCAAGCTTCGATTCAAATGGCTCCATATGAAGCTCTTAACTTGTCAGCCGGTAAAAGCTGAGCACCAGCGACCAGCTGGGTTATTGAAGCCATTGCCCATTCCAGAATGGAAGTGGGAGAGTATAGCGATGGATTTTGTAACTGGATTACCAAGAACAGTTCAAGTATATAACTCCATCTGGGTTATAATTGATAGACTCAATAAGTCTGCTCATTTCTTACAGTTAAAACAACATATGAGGTGAGCAGATACGCAGAATTATATGTTAAGGAAATAGTGAGGCTACATGGGGTTCCAGTTTCCATTGTATCAGACAGAGATCCTAAATTTACATCAGCTTTTTGGAAAAGTTTGCATAAAGCTATGGGTACAAAGCTGACATTCATTACTGCATTTCACCCCCAGACTGATGGACAATCAGAAAGGGTAATTCAGATTTTAGAAGACTTGCTCAGTGTGAGACCTGGATTGTAATTTCGATTGTAACGTTGGAATGAATCGATATATATATAGAGGTTTTAGATCTTTTTTCTGGGTGTTTGCGTTGCAGTTTCGGGTTCCATTTCGTGTGTTGAACAATTCTGGAGATTTTGTAATTTTCGCATATTAGAGGTACCTGCTGGTTGGTGTGTCAGCTGATGTTTATGGTTAGCTGCTGGTCGATGATGAAAATCAGCAGAAGCACGTTTTAGCGCGAGATTCCTGAAACGCTGTCGTTTCGTGAGGGTTGGTTACGCGTGTGTTGAGATCAGCAGGTGTGTTAGTATATTTGCGTTGAGGGTCAAAACGACTGCGTTTAATTTAGTTGGCGTCGACGTCGTGTGATGTTGCGACTGGTACAGCTAGTAGATCGCGTGTATGT
>KQ999044.1:4844-23091 GCA_001598015.1 Dorcoceras hygrometricum
CTATATTCTTGGAATACAGATCTATCGGGATAGATCTAAACGGATGCTCGAACTCACCCAAGTTACCTACATCGATACCATACTAAGAGGGTTCTCTATGGAAGAGTCCAAGAGAGGACACCTACCTATGTGCCATGGGGTCACTCTATCCAAGTCTATGTGTCCAAAGACTGATGAGGAGATAGAGAGTATGGCACGTGTACCATATGCCTCGGCTGTAGGTAGTATTATGTATGGCATGATCTCGACTAGACCGGATGTCGCATATGCTCTGAGTGTCACGAGCCGCTACCAGGCCAACCCCGTCCAATTACATTGGAAGGCTGTGAAGGATATTCTTAAGTACTTACGAAGGACTAAGAATATGTTCATGGTCTATGGGGGTGGTGAACTGAAACTGGAAGGCTACACTGATTCTAGCTTCCAGTATGACGTGGATGATTCGAAGTCAACCTCTGGATTTGTATTCATGCTCAATGGTGGTGCTGTCTCTTGGAAGAGGTCCAAGCAAGACACCATCGCGGATTCAACCACTGAGGCTGAGTACATCGCAGCATCAGCTGCTGCTAAGGAGGCAGTTTGGATAAGGAATTTCGTCCAAGAGTTCGGCGTCATTCCTAATGGAGTTGGTCCAGTCCCGGTGTACTGCGACAACACCGGTGCCGTTGCGCAAGCAAAGGAGCCTAGGTCTCACCAAAGATCCAAACATATACTGAGGAAATACCACATAATCCGGGATATTGTGGCTAGAGGTGACATAGCAGTTGAGAGAGTCGCCTCTGCGGACAACGTTGCTGATCCACTTACGAAGCCCTTGCCAGGACCGTTGTTTGAAAAACATCACGAAACAATGGGACTGCGTCTGATGAGTAGTTGGCTTTAGGGCAAGTGGGAGATTGTTAGAGTAGATGCCCAACTAGCCAACTTGTGGCGTGTGGGTTCATAGACCCTGTATAAAACGATCTTTATATATGATATTCGCATTTTATTTATGGCATTCTTTACTTTCATTGTGTTGTATGATGGTTAACAATTGCGTTGAGTAAAGACCTAGAATGCACTATAGTGTATGTTAGATGTGATAGTGGGTATGACGGCTATCATGAAACACATCTAATAGTCACCGTGTATTCTGAATTAGTTCCTAGTCAATTGGGCCATCAAAATGAGGATAAGGCCGCCCGAGCTCGAGACTAGTATCTACGATGCGAAGTACCATGTTTCATTGGTAGGGAACATTGTGATGTTTTGAGCATGCAGATAGATATTGACCTGGTGATCTATCGAACTACCCTCGTTCGGACTTTCCAAGTGGTTACCATTTGTCGAGTGGATAAGTCCGAGGTCTTGGTTGTACTGATTAGTCCTCACGACTCGAAACGACATTGAGGCTCTACATGATAGGCGCCTCACTTTGACCCGTTTGCCGACTCACTTGGGGTCGTTAGGCGGTGGGATTGGGTGAGGCCCCGATGCGTGTAGGAGTCGATGCATCGTTGTCGAGGATTCACCGCTCGCAGACATGCGTGGATATCCTATGTTATCTGAGGAGACGATAGTGTATAAATCTCTGGCCAGAGTACTAGAAGTGTTTTAGGTAAATGAGTTTACCTAGTTACACTCGTGATGTCTATTCGATCTCCAAGATGTATGCATAGCTATCGGATCTCTAACGACTCTCGATTTACCAATGGTCGTTGATCTGATCGGGATATATGGATTGAAAGGACCGTATTGTATGCTAACCACGACCAACTGGTTCTTGCAGGCACTATCAGTGATACCTAGGGGATCATGGGGCGATGTTGCTAGACGCTCTTACCATGATCCGATGGGCAAGTCCAGGCGGTGGGATTGGGTGAGGCCCCGATGCGTGTAGGAGTCGATGCATCGTTGTCGAGGATTCACCGCTCGCAGACATGCGTGGATATCCTATGTTATCTGAGGAGACGATAGTGTATAAATCTCTGGCCAGAGTACTAGAAGTGTTTTAGGTAAATGAGTTTACCTAGTTACACTCGTGATTTCTATTCGATCTCCAAGATGTATGCATAGCTATCGGATCTCTAACGACTCTCGATTTACCAATGGTCGTTGATCTGATCGGGATATATGGATTGAAAGGACCGTACTGTATGCTAACCACGACCAACTGGTTCTTGCAGGCACTATCAGTGATACCTAGGGGATCATGGGGCGATGTTGCTAGACGCTCTTACCATGATCCGATGGGCAAGTCCGGAATTGTGATTCCGGAGCCACAACGGTTGTGGGCCCACGGCTAGCTGTATCCCTGAACCATTGAGGGTCACACAAGTACTGAATTCGAGATTCCCACATGGATACTGAGCTCAATGTGTTGAGCATAGAAGGAGGATTTTAGAGAGTGCGACTTCCTAAAAGTCAACTGGGGTCAAATCGTGATTTCCCGCTGTTGAGGGGCAAAACGGTCATTTTGCATTTTAGGGTTAGATGATCTGAAAAATTGTTTTTCATATCATAAAATTCAGTTTTGGAAACTGAGTCGATCGGTCCGATCTGATCGGCGATCGGAGTTACGAGAAGTCGCAGCGATGGATATCGTCATTTGAACCAAACCAATTCACACAGCGCCTCTAATTCACTCGCGCGGGTATTCTCCAAATCTGAACTCCAGCTGCTCCCGATACACCAAATCTTCTCAGCGCTTACTCTCTCCATTCACTCAACAATTCACTTCTAAGTCAAATCCGAAATTCATCAATCAGCTCACCCTCATACTCTCTCTCCCTCCAGCTCGGGGCTCATCAACTCAAATTTGCCCGTATCCAAAGTTGATTTCACAAACAGCTTTGACCAGTTCTCCTAGGTTGGATACCCGAAAATTCACAAGACACACTTCTCCGATTCAAACCTCATCCCGATCGAATAAATCCATTAATCACTATATAACCAATTCTAGCTATTTCCTCAAATCTGCTCGTAACATAGTACTAGTTAAATCGGTTAATTACAGTCCTCACATCCTCCCCGCCTTAAGAGATTTCATTCTCGAAATCAAATAGTCCTGGCTACGGCTGTCAACTATGGTTAATCTCGGCCAGAGATGAAACCACAATTAGATCTCGCCCGATCTGTTACCTACAAATTGCTCTCCACCATAGCTGAAGACACGAAAACTTGGGTCTATACCAGGAATTGCTATAATATTACACCCCAGTTGGTACCAACCAACAACACGGCACAGCAGCATGATTCGAACAGTAAGCTCACGATGCTCAGAACATCTCTAAACAAATCTCAGATTTCGCTACACAGCGCCTCTCAAAGCTAATCGTTCCTAATTTGATCTCCCCAAAAGTTCCCAACTGGAAACTAACGTAGCAACCAGCAAAATAGTTCACCTCAGAAATTGTCCTATGCAAATCAGCTTACACTCAAAAGAGCAGAACATTACTGTAACGTCCATAAACATTTAAATCCACAATTAGAAAGTTTAAAGAATTGAGAGATCAATTTGAAATTCTATGTTTAAGCATCTTTCGTGTAGTTGATTTTCTCAGATTTGAGACACGATTACGAGAGATGCCAGCCAGTTCAGACAAGCCGATTTATTTCCTCTTTCAAATAAATATGGTTCAGATTTCATCCTTAGCTGCTTTTGAAATTTGAGTATCACTTTGTAAGTATTTTTAGCACTTATAAAAGAAAACGCGTTTAACAATTTGATTTAAGATTTCATATAAAAGCTGCCGAAACACTTCATTCATATTTCATTCTCAAATATTTCACTTTTCACAAGCAGTGAACTCTGCAATAAAACCGAACAAAAGCTTTCAAAACTTTTAACAGGAAGTGAACGGGTTGTGTGTTGATCCAGGCTAGGAACGCTTGCTGTAATTGTGTTGCAGATTAAGGCAAGTAAACTCTATTTCTTGATACACTCTTGAAAACATATATTGTTTCTGTTGCATGTTTGTATGAGTTTTAAAAGGTTTGAGAACAGTTTTTGATGTTCTTCAAACGCAGAAAGAAGTTATGATATTTTACGAAGAAAGTATGTGTTTGCTGAGATTTTGATTCAGAAAAGTTGTTAGAAAATGTTTTATGATGTTCATTATTGTTTCTTCCTGAGTTTTCTGGGATATTCTTCAAAGTAGCTCATAAGCAGCTTTCGTTATTTTCCTTCAGTATTTCATCAGTAGTTTACAAGTAGCTTCGTCATTCTTATTTCTGGAGTTTTTCTTAGATATTTTTGATTCCTTCAGATTAAGGAAACCTTCTAAGTTTTGACATTTCAAGCTAAGTTCGAAATCTGATTCTTTTTCGGAACTGTTTTATGTTGAGATCTGAACTCGTATTCCAAGTCAGAGTTGACTTCGTTTGACCATCGAAATCTGAGCTGTTCATTTAAGTCATGATGACTTTTCCAAATTTGAGTTGACAAAACAGTCCAGATCTTATTTTCTACCGAAAGTGGGTACGCTTACGGATTGTTCATACTCAGAGCTGATTTCAGTTTTCTTCTCGATTAAAATCCCATGAATTCTCAATAGTTCTTGAACATCAAAAAGGGTTTTAAAACAGCGAACCATACTTGACAGAGATCTGTTTCAGATCAAGAAACGAAAGAAAATCAATTTTACAGAAAAGAAAGAAAAGAAAGTTTTACAGAAATGTTTAAGAAAAATGGCATAGGCAACAGATGGTCACAAAGGAAAGGGTGAGGACGATGGCTGACGAACCAATGTGCCCCTTTCAAATCGGAAGGGACCATGTTGTGGTTGACGAACTACATACCCTTCATAGCGATAGATGGGATTTGTTCCCACCCCCCTAATATCACATGACAGTTTGATCAAAAGACATTGACCTCTGTCCAGGTGTCTAAGCCATATTTCAATTAAAAGATAAGAAAAGAGCACAGGGTGATTTTTAATCACGACTCTGAGAAAGATTTAAGATTCTTCCTTTTAAAAGCAAGTAAAAATATTCAATCATGTGCAGTTATGCTTTCAGATTCTTCAGATTAATAGTTTATATTTTTCAGCTTTTCAAGCTTCCTTAGTTTACATTTCCATTGTATCGTATTCAGTATACGTTTTGTTCAGATTTGAACTACAGTACAGATAAAGTTATTGATATGCTTGTTTTGCCTGTAATTGTTATTCCAGATTTACTTGCTGAGCTCCTAGGCTCACTAGTTTTCTTGAGTGCAGGTGATGAATAGTAGGGAGCTGGATGGTGTGAGCTGGAACAGAACGGAGGTGTTTATCGTGGACATCAATTTTAGTTCTGTGTTCAGTTTTGTTTATTGTAAACAAGAGCTTCGGTTCAGTTTTCAGTCTCTTCTGTTTTTGTTGTACAGAAATATAGTTATAAGCTTTCGAAACAGAAAGGATTACCGATTACTTGTTTTGATGTAATCTGAATAGAATTGTACTTTCCAATGTTGTATGAATTTCCACGCAGTAATGTGATAGATTTGTTTCCTTTTCTTTTAGTTCTATGCAAACAGGTTTCTACTCTTTTGCAATTCAGTCCAAAAATTTGTATGATGTTTATTTTGATCCGCGTACAAATTTTTAACATTCTTCAATTCGAACCCCAATACTTATTAATTTAAGTTAAAAAAAAAATCCAGTCCTTACAATTGGTATTAGAGCATGGTCCTTGAGATAAACACTTCTTCCAGTCTGAGACAGTTCTCGCCAGCCGCTTCTACCATTCTGTGAGTTTCATTTCATGTTCTATCATATAGTAATCTCTCATATTAGTATTGTGGTGGTTTTGGGTTACCCATACAGATAATGGTAGGAAGAGGTAGAGGAAAAAGAGGTACCATAGAAGGAGAGGGTGAAACTGATAGAAATAACCCTGTCCTAACCAGCATGGCCCAATTACTAGAACGTCTGGTTGATCAAACTAATCCAGGAAATGGTCAACCAATAGGAAGAATAGTTGGCCGTGAAGATCCACAGGAGAGGTTTAGAAGACAGCGACCTCAAGAATTATCTGGTTCAACAGATCCACTGATAGCAGAAAGCTGGATCAAATCATTAGAAGTCATATTTGATTATTTACACCTGACTGACCAAGAGAGATCTCGGTGTGCTATATATATGCTGAGAGGAGATGCAATAATCTGGTGGGAAGGGGCCAAATTGACAGTAGATTTGGCAATGCTCACCTGAGAAGAATTTAAGCGGGTGTTTTACGATCAGTACTTCACAGTGGATGTGAGGGAGGAACTGCAGAATGAGTTTTTAACTATGTAGCAAGAAGGTATGCCAATGCGGGATTCTATCCGCAAATTTGAGATGGGATGCTACTTTGTTCCTCTAATAGGGACAAATGCGAAAGTGAAGCTTCGACATTTTATAAATGGATTGAAGCCGATGATAAGACACGATGTTAGGCTTGCGGAACCAACTGACTATAGAGCAGCTGTGAATAAAGCTCTACGTGCTGAGCAGGATTGGAAGGTGATTGAGGATGATCATCAGTTGAAACGTCAAGCCTTTCAGAATAAGGACCGCAGACAATTCAATAAGCCATATAATAATCAGCAAAGGCCTCAAGGGAAAGGGCCCATAGTAGCTCAACCTATCACCTCAGTTCCTAAAGTTGGGAACAAGCCAGTGTGTCCAACCTGCAAGAGGAATCATTCGGGTCAGTGTCTCTTTGGCCAGGAAGGGTGTTATAAGTGTGGCAAGCCAGGTCACATAGCTAAGCTTTGCCCTCAAAACAAACAGCTCGTCACTAGTAGAGCTTATGTGATGACATCTGAACAGGCTCAACCAGATTCGACGGTTGTTACAGGTAACATTGTTGTTGCCAGTATGCCTACTTTAGTTTTGTTAGATTTTGGTGCAACACATTCTTTCATATCAGTAAATTTTGTTAAGAATTTACCATTCCAACCAGAGTATTAGAGGTAGGATATTGCGTTAATATTCCCTCGAGAGATAGTTTAATTACCAATAAATTCTTCGCAACATAGAACTTGAGCTGCAAGGGAATACTGTTTATGCAGATTTGATAGTATTACCTATGATAGAATTCGATTTAATATTGAGAATGGATTGGTTGACTAAGTATGGAACAATTACAGATTTTAAGAAAAGAACTGTTGAGGTTAGACCACCCAGCGAGAGCTCATTTTTAATTTCAAGCTGGTAGACTCGATAGAACTCCGAAACTAATATCAGCTCTGAAAGCCCAGAAATATTTAAAGAAGGGATATCAAGAATTTCTAGTTAGTGCTATATTAGTAGGAAGATAAGAAAATTAAATTGGAAGATGTTGAAGTAGTGAATGAATTTCTTGACGTATTTCCAGAAGATATACCCGGTTTGCCGCCAGATCGGGAGTTAGAATTCACTATTGATTTAGTACCCGAAGCTGCTCCAGTTTCTAAGTCGCCTTATAGACTTGCGCCTAAAGAGATGAAAGAATTAAAAGACCAAATCCAAGATTTACTGGATAAATTTTTCATCCGACCCAGTACTTCACCGTGGGGATCTCCAGCTTTATTTATTAAGAAGTAGGACGGGATTATGCGTTTGTGTATAGATTGTAGGGAGTTGAACAAGTTAACTGTTAAGAATAAATATCCTCTTCCTAGGATAGATGATTTATTCTACCAACTCCGAGGAGCTGCTGTATTTTTGAAGATCGATCTCAGATCTGGTTATCACCAGCTTAGAGTGAAAAATGTAGATGTATGTAAGACAGCCGTTATGGCCATTACGAATTCTTAGTGATGCCGTTTGGGTTAACTAATGCGCCTTCTGTGTTCATGGATTTAATGAATAGGGTATTCTAACCTTTTCTAGATAGATTTGTGATTGTTTTTATAGATGATATTTTCATTTACTCTAAGATAAGAGAAGAACACGTTGACCAGCTCAGAGTGATACTTCAGATTTTGAGGACTAAGCAATATTTTGCTAAGTTTAGTAAATGTGAGTTCTGGATTGAAAATATTGTGTTTCTCAGTCATATTATTTCTATGAATGGAGTAGACGTAGATCCCTCCAAAGTACAAGCTGTTCGGGAATGGCCTGTACCTAAGAGCGTAGCAGAGGTTCGAAGTTTCTTAGGTCTCGCAGGTTATTATATGTGTTTTATAGAAGGATTTTCTAAAATAGCAGTTCCCTTAACGTCATTAACCAAGAAGGATGTTAAGTACAACTGGTCTCCAGGATGCCAATCCAGCTTTGAGAGGTTAAAGATAGCATTGATAGAAGCCTCTGTTTTAACATTGCCATCAGAAAAAGGGAATTTCACAATTTACACGGATGCATCGAAGACAGGTTTGGGTGCTCTTTTGATGCAAGATAAGAAAGGATTGCCTATGCTTCTAGACAGCTGAAGATTCACGAAAAGAATTATCCTACTCATGACCTTGAATTAGCAGCAGTGGTTTTAGCATTAAAGATTTGGAGACATTATCTTTTTACAGACCACAAAAGCCTCAAATATTTCTTTACCCAGAATGAGCTTATCATGAGGCAAAAAGATGGCTCGAATTAGTTAAAGACTATGATTTCGTAATTAGCTATCACCCTGGCAGAGCTAAGGTAGTAGCTGATGCACTAAGTAGAGGAGCGGTGGGATTAGCTCAGCTTTCAGTTCAAATACCATTATCGATAGAAATCGACAGATTTGAGTTGGAAGTAGTTACACAAATTTATGTTGCTAGGCTAGCTGTTCTTACAATCCAATCTACTTTGAAGGATCGGATTAGAGATAGTCAGATGTGAGATGAACAACTACTTAAATGGAAGAAACAAGATGAAGAAAGAGGTGGAAATCTTTATACTACAGTAGAAGGAATTGTTAAATACCAGAATAGGTTATGGATACCGCGAATTCATAATTTGCGCAATGAGATTATGAATGAAGCCCATAACACTCCGTATTCAATTCACCAGGAGGAACGAAGATGTATAAGGATTTACAACAACTGTTTTGGTCGCCAGGAATGAAACGAGATATTTCCAATTTTGTTTCTGAGTGTTTAACATGCCAACAAGTAAAAGAAGAGCATCAGAGACCAGCGGGGATGTTGAACTACTCCCTATACTAGTATGGAAATGGGATAACATAGCGATGGATTTTGTAGTAGGCTTACCAAAGACACTCCATGGATTTAACTCTATTTGGGTTTTTATTGATAGATTAACTAAGTCAGCTCATTTCTTATCAGTAAAGACGATGTATGATTTGATAAGTATGCTGAGCTGTATGTGAAAGAAATAGTGAAACTCCATGGTATTCCAAGTTTTATAGTATCAGATCGAGATCCCAGATTTACTTCTATATTTTGGAGGAGCTTACATAACGCCATGGGAACTAAGTTAACCTTCAGTACAGCTTTCCATCCACAAACTGATGGACAATCGGAAAGAGTTATTCAAACAATAGAATATTTACTTCGTGCGCGTACTCTAGACATTGCAGAAAGCTGGGATTCTAAATTTCCCTTAGTTGAGTTCACATATAACAATTGTTACCAGGATTCAATAGAAATGGCACCTTACGAAGCACTGTATGGCAGAAATGTAGATCACCGATACATTGGGATGATGTGGGTGAACGATCAAGGATAGGACCTGATATTATATAACAGACTTCAGAATCTATCAAAAGAATACGTAATCGAATGAAAACGGCACAAAGTAGACAAAATAGGTATGCTGATAGCCATCGCCGAGAGTTGAATTTTGAAGTAGGAGATCATGTATTTCTAAAAGTAGCACCTATGAACTATCAAGATTTGTTTAAGTAAGTAAATTTCGAGGACGATATTTCTTTAAAGAGGGTAGAATTGCAACGCCCAAAAACATTTAAATCCACAATTAGAAAGTTTAAAGAATTGAGAGATCAATTTGAAATGCTATTTTTTAATCAGCTTTCGTGTAGTTGATTTTTTCAGATTTGAGATACGATTACGAGAGCTGCCCAGCCGGTCCAGACAAGCCGATTTATTTCCTCTTTCAAATAAATATGGTTCGGATTTCATCTTTAGTTGCTTTTGAAATTTGAGTAGCACTTTTTAAGTATTTTTAACACTTTTTAAAGAAAACGCGTTTTAAATATTTGATTTCAGATTTCATATAAAAGATGCCGAAACACTTCATTCATATTTCATTCTCAAATATTTTACTTTTCGCAAGCGGTGCTCTCTGCAAGAAAACCGAACAAAAGCTTTCAAAACTTTTAACAGGAAGTGAACGGGTTGTGTGTTGATCCAGGCTAGGAACGCTTGCTGTAATTGTTGTCGCAGATTAAGGCAAGTAAACTCTGTTTCTTGCTACAGTCTTGAAAGCATATATTGTTTCTGTTACATGTTTGTATGAGTTTTAAAAGGTTTGAGAATACTTTTTGATGTTCTTCAAAGGCAGAAATAAGTTATGATGTTTTACGAAGAAAATATGTGTTTGCTGAGATTTCGATTCAGAAAAGTTGTTAGAAAATGTTTACGATGTTCATTCTTGTTTCTTCCTGAGTTTTCTGGGATATTCTTCAAAGTAGCTCATAAGCAGCTTTTGTGATTTTCCTTCAGTATTTCATCAGTAGCTTACAAGTAGCTTCATCATTCTTGTTTCTGAAGTTTCCTTAGATATTTTTGATTCCTTCGGATTAAGGAAACCTTCTAAGTTTCGACATTTCAAGTTAAGTTCGAAATATGATTCTTTTTCGAAACTGTTTTATGTTGAGATCTGAATTCGTATTCCAAGTCTGAGTTGACTTCGTTTGACCATCGAAATCTGAACTGTTCATTTAAGTCATGATGACTTTTCCAAATCTGAGTTGACCAAACAGTCCAGATCTTATTTTCTACCGAAAGTGGGTACGCTTATGGATTGTTCATACTCAGAGCTGATTTCAGTTTTCTTCTCGATTAAAATCCCATGAATTCTCAATAGTTCCTGAACATAAAAAGGGTTTTAAAACAGTGAACCATACTTGACAGAGATCTGTTTCAGATCAAGAAACGAAAGAAAAGCAATTCTATAGAAAAAGAAAGAAAAGAAAGTTTTACAGAAATGCTTAAGAAAAATGGCATAGGCAACAGATGGTCACAAAGGAAAGGTGAGGACGCTGGCTGACAAACCAGTGTGCCCATTTCAAATCGGAAGGGACCATGTTGTGGTTGACGAACTACATACCCTTCATAGCGATAGATGGGATATGTTCCCAGCCCCCTGATATCAGATGACAGTTTGATCAAACGACATTGACCTCTGTCCAGGTGTCTAAGCCATATTTCGATTAAAAGATAAGAACAGAGCGCATGGTGATTTTTAATCACGACTCTGAGGAAGATTTAAGATTCTTCTTTTTAAAAGCAAGTAAAAGTATTCAATCATGTGCAGTTATGCTTTCAGATTCTTCAGATTAATAGTTTATATTGTTCAGCTTTTCAAGCTTCCTCAGTTTACAGATTTCCAGATCATCGTATTCAGTATACGTTTTGTTCAGATTTGAACTACAGTACAGATAAAGTTATTGATCAGTTTTAGTTCTGTGTTCGGTTCTGTTTATTGTAAACAAGAGCTTCCGTTCAGTTTTCAGTCTCTTTTAATATAGTGATAAGCTTTCGAAACATAACAGATTACCGATTCCTTGTTTTGATGTAATCTGAACAGAATTGTACTTTCCAATGTTGTATGAATTTCCGCGCAGTAATGTGAATAGAGATGTTTCCTTTTGTTTTAGTTCTATGCAAACAGGTTTCTATTTTTTTCCAATCCTGTCCAAAAATTTGTATGATGTTCATTTTGATCCACGTACAAATTTTTAACATTCTTCAATTCGAACCCCAAAGCTTATTAATTTAAGTTAGAAAAAAAATCCAGTCCTTACAATTATGCTGGTTGTTACCATGCTATTATGCCCATAACAGCTCGCACCAAAACGAAACAAAAGACAAAGTAACTACTAAAGAGTGATCACCAAAAGCTCACAGCAAGGCTACGAATCGGATAGAAACAAAACTCAAACCGAAAAGAAACAGAGGTCAAGGGGGAAACCAGCGTCCCACATGGATGAAGGCACTCTCCACTCATCTAGCTTCTGCTTCTCGAGTAGCCTACTCTACTGCATCGTGACCCAAAATAAGATCTTCTCCTCCTCTTCTTCGCAGTTCCACGGTTCAGAAATCATGTATCATCCACTTGGGTTGCATTAGTTTATCTCGAATAAGGCGGATGTCACAGCATTGCAAACTTCGATGCCGTGGTTTTATTTACGATCCATCAGCTTCTCAATTGCTCAATTTCAAGTTCCAACACTCAAAGCATAGTCTTGGTTCCCAATTGGGTGTCCTCTCTGACCAGAGTTTTCAGTGGCCATGCAACACATCTTAGAGTTTGGTCTAGCTCCACTTCATCAGTCTTCAATACAAAAGAAGGATATGGCTCGCATTTCTTCGGCTAGACACATGAAACTCACCATGTAACCACAACAACTCAGCCGGCATTCGTAAACAGCACGCCAAAAATCCAATCGTTCCAGAGATTCTCATAAAGATTGATGAATCTAAGAGCTAACCTACCCTCCAGCTCCAAATCATCACAAGCTAACAGAAGAAACTTGTAAGGATCACATGATCGGCAACCTGAAATCTAAAGACCCACACCTTTGAAACACAAACTGACTTGGTGGTCTCGTGCAGTCTATGGTTTGGAATTGATTCAAATCCTCTTAGTAGTTCACATGTTGCTCAAATTCCGGTGAAAACCACATATTGCTCCCAAATTACTTAGTCAATGCCAATCTCTGTGCTTCTCACCGTGCAAAGTCTCGCAGAACAGCGTCCAGAGTATCATTGGATCGTTAAAAACAACACCACATTCTGAAACGATTTGGAAAAGTCGGTCAACAACCATAAAAAATCATCACTATAGCCCGTCTAAGCCTTCCAAAATCCGCATGGCTCGATTGGATTGGCCATCTGGTTGGGGAGAAAAACGCTAAACTCATGGCCAATCGAGACTTGAAACTGCCTGCAAGAGCTTCCAACACTTAAAATATGCATAAAGTCTCTGCCAGACACCAATGACACCTGAAAGACCATGAAACCTCACCACCTGATCGATATGAAAATCCATCACTTACTCTATAGAACACGCCTTAACGCAGGTAGCTCCTTAACCATAATCCAAACTCCACAGCAAACACCATCCTAGAGTTCCCAAGGGTTCGTATACTAGCGAGATACTCAACGCCACCAGCCCCTACTGACTGGGCTTTCCCGAGCAAGGCATCAGCAACAAAATTCATTCGTCCAAGTTGGTGCGGAATTCGCATCTGAAGTCCTTAATCAACTCCCTCCAAAGCATTGTCTCACTAGATAGTCGGGTTGGGTGAAGATATGCTTCAAACTTTTAGGGTCGGTGAACTCACCAACTACTCTCCACCTTAAAATACTGGCGCCTCCACTCCAGGGTAAACACGACGACTGCCAAACCGAGACAGGGACGGGATATCTAGGCTAGTGAGATACCACCAACGAGACACAAGCTATGCATCGCCCTTATGCAGCAACACACCATTCGAACTTCTAGAAGAGGAAATGGATTACAACACAGTAATCTGTCGATCTCAAGAGTATAGCTAACTTAGAAGTAGAAGCGATCAATGGGACTCTAGAAACAACTCGACAGTTGGAGGCACAAAGAACACATCTTAACGGCTGGAAATACAAACAGAGGAAATCAATGGAGTCTAGGATACGACATCTCCATTGGTCGAACAAAGATATAAGAAAACCTACGCCGTATTGAAGGCTCAGAGGAAATCGAGGAAATCTCAACTGCAAACACGTTAGGGAAAACTCTCAAACGGTAGAGGAGGGGGTCACCAACCTCAATCAAAGCTCAAAGAACCGGATCCCAAGCAGGAAGCAGCCATCCTCAATCCTCAAATAGCGAAAAGCTACATTTCAAAGCAACCAAATTCCTCACCAACGCTTACTACAAACTCACCAACATGGTTCAGCACTACTCAGAGGATAACAGCCCCACACTAGGAGTAGTATCACTAGACACCACATCACACAAACCAGGCGGGGCTTACTCAACCCACACGCAGGAAAGAAAGACAAAACACATACGCGTGTGATGTTCTTGTGTCACAAAAAACTCATGCAAGGCATATCAAACACAAAACCATTACTTACCATCACTCCTTCGGCCAATCGCTCGTCTGACCTCTTGAGGGCTGAAATTGAGAAGAACCTCCCGAAGGACCCTACTGCGACAGGTCAGAACGTTGTCCCTTGATAGGACACATCCTCGCATAGTGCCCAGCTTGTCCATAGAAACGTAATGTCCCTTGCACTCCAAGACACTACCAAGTAGGATGCTTTCCACCTAATTGACCACAGACCATAGTTCCACCAGAACTGTGCGAACCAGGTGAACTCGAATCTGTCCTCTTAAAATTTCTTCCTCTCGGTCTAACCCTCCAACGGTTTGAGGACTGTGGAACAACATAAGGTTGGGGTAATGGCACCCAGGGCTGCGAAAAAGGAACACTCAGGCTAGTAGTCATCCGTTCTTGGGTATGGATAGACGCTAAACTCTCCTCGATGTCTATCGCTTTGTTCACAACATCTGTCAGGTCACGTGCGCTAATACAAAAATTATTCATAATTATGCGGAAGCATCATAAAATATGGGCTAAAAATTTTTGATAATGTTGGGCCTGAACAATAAAATTCATTATCCAAAATATTCATACTCAAAATAGGATTTACTCAAAATCCAACAACAAACAGGTAATCAATTAATCTCAAGAACCAGATTCCCAAAATACATAGAAACTCAGGGCATCCCCTGGTTCGATACATAATACAAATAAACTGGGACTCAACCAAATGGGGATCTATTAGCTGAAGCTCCACTCTGTCCAGCCAGATTTTCTGCGGCTCCTGCAATGGGTAACACAGACCCAATAACACAAAAAGCAGGAAAAAGTATACGAGGTCAAACCTCAGTACGAAGACACAATAAAAGCATCTATCATATCAGACAATGCAATATCTCAATCGTGAAATGCATGAAAGGGCTACCAAGAATCATCGGCACGCAAATATAGCACAACGACTCAGCTGTGCAGATCTCATCAATCATCATCATCTTGTGATCTTCAGGTACGACGACTCAGCCGACCATCACAAGGCATAGTGGTTTTCAGGCGCAACGACTCAGCTGGCCACCACATCAAAAATAGCGTTGGACCTTTCAGGCACGACGACTCAGCCGGCCGATCACAACGTGTAAAGGGAATTCAGCTTTCAAAGGAAATCAGGCTCAATATGTATGCGTGAATGCACAGCAGACTCATTCTTACAATGCACATATTCACACGCACAAACAAATATGAGCACATAAGCAGCAATCAATGCAAAACACAACCGCTAATACACGACAGAAAATATTCCCAAAGCTGATATCGAAACTGCTTAATATAGCTCAATTCGTACCTCAAATCAGCTTCTACCTCAACAGATCTCACCACAACAAGGGAGTAGCAACCAACTCAAGCCTACGGCCATAGCAGCTTCACGACGAACTCAACAGAAGCTACTACCTGCTGAAATCCAAAGCTGCTAAAGAACAGAAGAACTACTGGTCAACAATCGCGAAGATACATGAACACTGCAACCACTTCGCGCTCCTCAATTCTGGCGACTCCAGTCTCCAAACTAGTATCAATCGAAAGCCCTAGAGAAGACGAGCTCAGCGCTACCAATCTTGCTCCAAACGACGACAATCGACGGAAATAGGGTTCGGGTGAACAGTAACAATCGAGGGTTATCGGCGATCAGGATAAGGAATATAAGGTTCGAAAATATGTAAGTGTCGATCAGCACTTACATTTAAATCCCCAAATCAAAGCTTCAGCAGAAGTCAATTCATCGACTAATTCAGATCTCATCACTAAGGCAGAAGTCTCTCAATTCTGGCCTCAGCTTTCATGCACATCTATCAACGCTAACTAAGATCTGATCTCCAACAAAACACGCGGCTTCTAATCAAAAACGACGTCGCTCCAACTTATCAAAACGACGTAGCATCGGAGTCCGCTCTCTTAACAGATCCCGCTAATGCTACTCATATCTTGATCACATCTGTATCATCAAATGCACTAGTCTACACAGTACCGGACCAACGTTGACATCTGATCACGCCCACTGAACAGATCTCATTCACTAGCGTCAAGTCTGGATACGCAATACGAAGTAGCATTCTCTTGCAACGCCATGTATAACTAGCACCCAAACGACAGTGTTTCAATCCCTACTCGCGACAATTCAAGCAAAAACGCGAGGGACAGATCTGAAGATCCAGATCCCGCTCAAAACTGAAATTCTGAAAAATCACCAAGTCTTCAAATCTGAAAACCCGATACTCATAAACTCAATTAGCTAATTCTAAACCAAATCTGATTAGAAAATTAAATCGTACTTATCAAATTCTAGTCCTCACAGCATCCGCATACGTAGAAGGAAAGCTCGCTATCACCAAAGGATATAGGTCCTCTCTCAAACCTTCTAAGACCTGTTCAGTTTCGCTCCATCTTGTCCAGAAATGAGTGGAAGATAACCAAGAAGGAATGAGAACCGTCTCGCATACTCAGCCACATTCATGTTCCCTTGCACAAGGTTATATAACTCTAGCTCCTAGGGGTTGTGGAACGTCTCAGGGATATACTTCTGACGGAAAGCAGCACGAAAACTCTCCCACGAGATGAACCTTCCCGTCTCTATCATTGCTAAGGAAGCATTTTTCAGGCCCCATGCTAATTATTAACAATTAACACACAATAAGCGCATAAACACGGAAGCTTAAAATCAGGGCTTAAAAATTTTTCGAAATACTATGGGCCTGAGCTTCAAATCATACATTCAAAATAGCAATAATAAAATACGAGTTGATTCAATTTCCAACACAACAAGTATATCAACCAAAATAAATCCCCAATACAAGATAACACGGGGCATCCCCCGGTTCAATACATATCATATATAGACTGGGACTCAGGGACGCGGGGATCGACCAGCTGAACTTCCACTTGGTCCAGCTTGATTACCTAGAGCTCCTGCAAATGGGCAACACAGACCCAAACAAAACAAAAGCAGGAAACAAGTACGAGGTCAAGCCTCAGTACGAAGAGCTATCAAAGCAGATAAACATGCAACATGCTATAAATCAATGCTATGAATGCATGAGGCTGTCAAGGACATCGGTAAGCAAGGCCAGTGCATCACTGGCAGTCAAATCAAGTCGCCTCTATACCACGGTCTATCAACCGGGAAATCATCGGTCCGTGATCATCGGGGACCGTCAGCCCATCACAGCTCGGCGGTAGACACTCGTATCCGGTATTCACCGCTCCGACGATAGCGTTGGACTTTTCGGGCACGACTCAACAGTCGGCCAGTCACAACGTGGTACCCAATCAGGTAATCAAATAAATCTGTAAATCAGGCTCAAGATGTATGCATGAATGTCATTCAATAGTCATGCTCAATACATAATATGCATAACGTAAAACAGTATACACATTCAATCAAAACAGTAACTGATTCACGTAAGCACATATCCATACTGCCACCGATATCACAGCATCGAATAATAGGCATGTTCAAGCTCAAACTGCTAAGAGCTGCTCAATTCGTACCTTTCTTCTTCAATTTACCTAACAGATTTCTCCTGGCTCAAATCACGTAGCAGGAAACTTCCTAGAAGCTGAAATCTGTTACAACATAGCTAAAGTCTTAGCTCAATTCTGCTACACAACACGCTAATCCTACGGCCAGAAGTATACTTCAATCCTATACTTCTACGCAGGCATTAACTACTAAAAACCGAGCTCAAACTACAACAAATGCTCACCCAAAAGCTCACGCTAGCAGAAGAACGCAAGCACAGACTGCTCTCAAAAGCTTCGAAGTCCAGCAGCTACGCGTTCCCACTTCCAGCGCAAATCAATCGTTTCAAAAGGGTAGCAAACGAAAGAGCTAAGCAAGGGGAATTCAGCGCCACAAAGATCTCCAAAAACAAAGACTGGATGCGATGGAAATCTAGGGAAGAAAGGTCTCGGTAAACAGTAGCTCGACGAGGGTTTGGAGAAGAAGAGATAAGATATAAAACAAAGGCGCGATGGAAATCTAGGGAAGAAATGTCTCGGTGAACAGTAGCTCGACGAGGGTTTGGAGAAGAAGAGATAAGATATATCTTATCTG